>JAADYJ010000004.1:0-87294 GCA_023338205.1 Halophytophthora polymorphica | reverse complement strand
GCTTCAAGTCCTCGAAGACGAAGGGTCGGTCGGCGCACTTGATGAAGTTCATCTCCTTTCCGCACGGCGAGCGGAAGGGGTACTCCAGGAAAGCCTCTTCTTCAGGAGAGCGACACTGCGCAGCGGTATTCGGTCGCACTTGTGAGAAGAAGAAGCGCAGGAACTTGGCGCTCTTGAGAGACGTCGCGATGTTCTTCGGCCGGGTGTCTTCCAGGAACAGCCGGCCCTGCATCATACCCAGACTCGGTCAGTCAGACGTGGGCTACAGTGGTTAACGACCCCCTCAAGGACCCTCCAGAGTAGAATATGGGTCGATATCCAAGCGCTCTGGACTGCACAGTCTGCTGGCTGCCTCGTACCTGCAGGTCGATGTAGTAGAAGTAGCGTCGGTGTTGACCCTGCTGTTCGTAAAACTCCTCGCTAGCGCCGCAAGGCGAGATCCCACAGACCAAAAGCACGGTCAGTCATGAACGATAGATTCGCTCTGTTGAATAAACGACCGCTGGTGGCAACAACCACCCAGCACGCTTTGAATCTCCTGCATGCACAGGCGGGAGACACGAACCTCTTGATGTCTCGCAGTTGCCTCAGCTCCAGGTACTTGTCCTCGTCCGTGGTGCAGAAGGCGCGCTCTGTACGCCTCATCGCCACGTCATGACGCTGGAACAACAGCACTCCGCGCCGTCGCGACTGCATGGCTCCTCTTGTCGCCGCCATCATTCGCGCCGCCATCCCCATGCTCTTCCTTCTCGATGTTTTTGAGGATTGGCCCACTCGACCGGCACGATACCTGCCAGACAAAAACGGCATATTGGTGAAGCAATATGCCAAATGACAGTCTTCACCTTCAACTTCAAGTGTCGGGCTAAAATTGTCCGGCAGCGAGCTTCGGAGCCTGAGGCCGTCATAATGCAAGCTCTGCTAGCCCAAACACGCTGCGGTAGACATGCGGGCGATGGCGTCGCGCCCGGGAAACAACGAGCGGTTGGAAGCACGCAAACGCTCCACAGGTGTGCGCAGCAGTGAGCGACTCCGCGATGCCATTTCAGCACACCTTCCGAATGTATCGAGCTGCGTTAGAACGGCTGTTGAGCGCACGCAGCAGCTTCTACAGCAGGCAGAAGACCTGGATGCTGCGATGGACGGCGTGGCAGCGTGGGTGAACACGCGCAACGTATCTGTCGCGTGGCGACGCAAGACACTAGCGCAATTCCAAGCTGCGCACGATCACGCACTGTCCTGTCAAAGCGAGGTGCTCCAAAGCTGGGGCGTGTTGCGCTCTCCACTCGACGTCGTGAAGCTCGAGGAGTTCGAGCGACGACTCGACCTCTTGCAGCAAGCGCTGGTGCATCTCACTTTAGCGATGGACGATGGTAAGACGAAGCTACGTGATCGAGAAGAGCTCTCGGCGTGCCGGTGCATCCAGCTTTGGACGCGGCAGCATCTTGCCAAGGTGCGCTTCTAGACCATACATTGCGATTGCTCGCTGCGCCAAGCTTGAGAAGTAACGGATACGATTACTCTATCCTGAGTCAGCGAGGGTTCTACACGCAGGAGCTCAAGCTGTCTCGGCACCACCGAGGCCTCATCCCAGGCCTCTTCGACTCCATCGGCGGGACGTCCAAGCTAACCACGCACCGCCAGGCACGACGCTCGACGCTCGAATACCCCACGTCCGACGCCAATTGGGACAGCTTCGCCTCTCCACGACGCGAAAGACATGGGCGCTAGCGTCGCCTGGGACAGTGTACCGGATGAAAGGCAGTTTGGTGCGCGAAGAAGAAAAACAAGAACAATTTACATTTTTGTGACGTTTTCTCTGCATGTCAACCCACTGGCTCCGTGGTCGACTCCAACTCAAAGGCTAACTACCGCGGAGCACATATGCAATGGCCGGTCACGTGCGCGTTGGTGGCGCGGCGGAACCCCGACGGCCGCTTATCTCTTGACCGACTGGTTCTCCTCCTTGGCGAAAAGGTCGTCGAACTGGCGCGACTGGTTGATCGGGTTGCGCTTGATGTTGGCCATGCGGAAGCGGAACTGGCGCCAGTACGACCCACGGTCCTCCGTGTGGTGCATGGGCTTGAAGCGGTCTTCCTTGTTCACGTACACGTCCGGGTTCTGCGCCAGGTAACGCAGCCCCATACCCGTGGCCGCCACCGCCGCAAAGCTGGCGCAGAACACCACTGGAAACGTGCTCTTGTCCGTCTTCCACAGTGACAGCAGGCCGATGTTCGAGCGCTTGGGGATAGCCGGCATCGTAGCGAATGGACGAGTGAAGAGCGAAGGAGCTTGCGAGGAGAAGACTCGCTCGAGAGAAAATTGGGAAATGACCCAACGTCTAGACCCGGATCGCCGGCACTTCCATGCTCATAGACAAGATCCCGGGCGACTTTGAAACGCGCCAGGAAGCACATCATCGCCGGCAGCCCAGGTTGCACCTGGGGATAAGGGCGGACGAGGCTTGGAGCGAGGTGGTGACGGGGTTCAACTTGCACGCGCGTGGAGATTCAAGGTCGGTAAAGTGAGGGGTCCGAGCGGATATCTTGAATGGCCAAGGGTCGCGTGTCTACCGGCGGTGCATAGCAAAGCGGGAAACCCCGTCCAATCCGATCGGAAAGGAGGCCTATCCACCTCCTCGAGATCGCGTTTTTCTGCCGGGTGGCATTTGCGCCTATCAAAAGGCAAGACGAACGAACGCTCCGCCAATCAAAAGTGGTGTGGAACCACCGGACCACGCCCCCATCGCGCACTTTAACTGGTGTCTACCACACCACGCGTATTTCCAGGAGGCCGGAATTCGGAACGGCAACAAGCTGTATGCTGGAGAGCTCCCTAAAATCGCAGGGCGTTGCCTTCATCACCATGCTACGTTGTGGCACGGAGATCTCTTCTTTGTGTGCGCGTGATATCAATCGCAAACCCGTTGCTTTCCCAGGCATCGCGCAGCTCGCCGCCAGCGTGTCCTTTAACCTCGGACCGATGCGTCAATTGCATGGAGAGTCTCTTTTCACACTGGCGAAGTATGCACGGTGGCAGCATTCCGGCGCCTGTATTGCGTCGCACGGTTTACCCGGTCGGTTCTCTCAAGTCGCTCGCGAGGGGGGCTTTGGGGAGTACAGCGTTGGCGCAGTGCAACGGCACAGCGCGCATGGAGGAAAGTTTTGCTTCGTAGCGGTCGCACGTCCAGACCCAGCCAGTGTGCTTGCTGCTTTGGCTTGCCAACTTCCTGGTGTGCAATACTTTCGATCAAGCACAGCAGGTTCCTGTCCAAGCACCTCTGCAGCTCCGACGCCAATCATCTGTGGGAGTCGATTGCAGCCCGACACAGGTCGGGAATGTCCTCAACGTAAGCATGGTGCTCCAGTCCTGCGATCACGCAGACTCAATGGCGCGCGTCTTGGAGCTCACCGAGCATAACACCTGGTCAGTCTTCTATGCCACGCGAGTTTGCCCATGACACTTGCCTACTCGTTGGACGACTACCTGCTGCAGCGCGGCAAGAGGATCAACAAGACCGTGTATGATTTCCTGGAGGGGGACGCGGTGATCGACGACAAGGAAGTGCTCAAGTTCTGGTATCGGTAGTGTCATCAGCAAGTGCAATACACCTTTGGCTTGGCAGTCCAAGGAGGATTCGGCATCGCTCGGCTACTCGTTGCAGCAAAACGCATTACTGCAGGCACGTACGGAAGGTGAGCAGTGCGCCGTCTTCACAGCGACGAGCACGTTTCACGCTGTGGTTTGTTGTTGTGTCGTGCGGACATTATGGGCACACTAACGGCTTTACGACTGAATGTGCCATACTCTATCGTGCACATTCCAGCAAAAGTAGCGCCAGCAAGGACGAGGTCGGGTCTCAGCACGTTGAAGCCATCGGCAGGTCGAAGCAACAGATTGGCGACTCCTGATTGGTCAATCGATCCGGTCTACTTTCTACACCGGTATATCGGTTCTGATATCGGTACTGTACTTTGCTACCGGTATACGTCACTCTGTTGTCGAGTCAGTACCTTTCCGACCATTTCGCACCTCTATAACTTCATAAGCGGTATCTTTGCATGCTCTATTTTCTTGAGTCTAAGGTCAATCGCCCTTTATAAAACATAACCCTTGCAAACAGCAAGATGTGCCCAATTATCGGGAGACCCCTGGCTCATGTGATTCCCCCACTCCCGCACGGGCGGGCGCGAGAAAGACAATCGAAGTGACCAAGTCCAGAATCGCGATGGCTGCGAGCCTTTGGTGGATTGGCGTCGTCGTCGCCGGCGTCGTCGTGGGCGTCTCCGTGCTGGTACTGTCGGCGCCCCTCCCCTCCCCTGCCGGTCTTCCATGCGCCGGGACGCTGGGCTAAGCTCTCTGCGTGTGTTTTGTGGCGCTGCGCAGTCGTTCGTGGTGAACAAGATCCGCGCGCCGGGCTTTAAAGTGGATGGCAAGCACGCCTTCATCACCGGTACGTCTCTCCCTCTGCTTGAATCGGGGTGCCGTTCGCGTACTCATACCGTACGTGTCTTGCGGCAGGCGGAAGCTCGGGTCTGGGTCTGTCGCTGGCCAAGAAGTACGCGGCGCAGGGCGCCAAGGTGACGATCGTGGCGCGCAACCAGGCCAAGCTGGACGCGGCCAAGGCCGAGATCGAGGACGCGCGCAAGCACAAGGAGGCCGGCGTGTTCACGTACTCGTGCGACGTGTCGGACTTTGCCAGCGTGCAGGAGGCCGTGGCGGCCGCCAACAAGTTCCACGGCCGCGTGACCGACCACGTGCTCTGCTCGGCGGGGTTCGCGGCGCCTGGCTACTTCATGGAGCAGGACGTGAGCGTGTTCAAGCAGATGATGGACGTGAACTACTTTGGCACGCTGCACACTATCAAGGCGGCGCTGCCGGGCATGGTGGCGCGCGCGGAGGAGGGCGGTGAGAGCGGCCAGATCGTGCTGGTGAGCTCGGGTCTGGCCCTCATCTCGTGGATCGGGTACGCCCAGTACGCCGGCGCCAAGTACGCTCTGCGTGGGCTGGCCGAGTCGTTGCGCAACGAGCTGCTGCTCTACGGCATCCGCGTGAGCATCTTCTACCCGGGCAACATTGACTCGCCGGGCTTTGAGGAGGAGAACCGCACCAAGCCGGAGGAGACCAAGACGATCGACGGCGTGACCGAGCCGCTGCACCCGGACAAGGTGGCGCAGACGCTCATTAACGGCATCAGCAACGGCGAGTTCAGCATCGTGAACGACTTTATGGTCTTCCTGCTGCGCGTGCTGGCCAACGGCGTCGCACCGCGGTTCAACACGATGCTGGAGACCGTGCTGCTGCCGATCATCGTCCCCATCCAGGTGGGCTTCGGTTTTTTCATGGACTACGTCGTCTGGCAGGCCAAGCGCGCCCGCGAGAACAAGCCCAAGGACCAGTAGACGGCCGCGAGAGGAGGAGTCTTGGATCCACGATGGGGCAGGGAAGACGACCATGTCGTTGCTGGTGGGTGGAAGACGCTCTACTTGTGCTGGCGTGGCGAGGTGGAGCTATCTGGCGTGCAGACAGCTACGGTTTTGGTGATACACGTGCACATTTCTCCCCGTAGCTCTGCTGAGCGTCCCATTGTCACGCGAGCTGCCTGCGGGTTTCACCTGGAATGTACGGCAGCGCAGGCTTCAAGGCACTCGGGAAGCTCAACGTGCTAATGCAATGGGAAGACGGCTGGACGACTTGAGTTCATACCCCGTTAGCGTCTTGCAAGGGCCAAAGGAGGGCCAAGCGCACTGCTGGCGCCCCTCGTCTTGGTCGCTACTCTCTTTTCCGCTCCGCTCCGGTCCGCCGTCCACACACTCCAACGCCACCTGCGTCTCGATCGCAGCCCCTCGTCCTCTTCTTGGCGCCGATCTCCATCGTCAACCCACGCAACAGCGCATACGCATCAAAATGTACACATGGAGCTCTCTCCGGAGCCAGACTCGGCTGCGTCCCCATTGTGTACTGGGGACGCGGAACCGCCGACGACCGCGAAGGGGAAAGGAGACGGAGAAGCTCGTCAAGACTCAGGTCCGAAGCTGCTGCGCCTCGAGCTCCAGCAGCCGCTGCTTGAGTGTGTTGTTCTCTTCCATGAGGTTCCGGATGGTGGTCTCGAACTTGCGCGTCTTCTCCTTGTTGCGCGTGGCCATCTTGATGATCCGCTCGCGTAGCTGCTGCTCCATGGAGGTGCTCTTGCCGCCCGGGTTGTGCCACAAGCGAATGTGCTTCTTGAGGCTCTTGGGGCTGCAAAACGTCTTGGAGCAGCTCGGGTGGTCACAGGCGTACGGGTTGCCCTCGGCGTGGATCTTCAGGTGGAACTCCAGGTAGTCCTTGCCCTTGAAGCTCTTGGTGCAGCCCGCGTACGTGCACTTGAACGGTTTATCCCGCGAGTGCGTCTGCAGGTGGCTGCACAGCACAATACACCGCAGCAGGGCGGCACGAGCAGATTTTAATGGTGAGAAGGTGAGTGTCATGGCGGATGTATGACTGGGTACGAGGCCGGATCTTTAACGGGCGCGTACCGCGTCATGGCAGACTTCTCGGCGAACGACTTATCGCAGGCCGGGAAGGTGCACGGGAAGGGCTTCTCGCCCGTGTGCACGCGGATGTGTCTGACCCAAGCAAGTGCGAGAGCACAAGTACAGCTCGTTAGCGCAGGATGGCCATCAGGGCCAGCTCAACAACGTTACGCAGCCGGTCCTCCCGTCGCAAACCAACCTGATGAGCGCCCACTTGGAGTCGAAGCTCTTGCCGCAGTCCGCAGTCTGGCACACGTGGCGCTTTGGCCACTTGTCGCGCGTAGACGACGCCGATGCTGTCGACGGCGCCGGTGAACTGGGTTCGACTGCCTGCACTGGGTTGTTCCCGGTGAGACGCTCGCTCTCGCTGTCGCTCGGCATCCGCGGCGTCTGCGCTGCGCCCATCAGCCACACTGGCGTCGGCGCTGATGGAGAAGCGACAGCGGGCGGAAGCGGGAATGTCTGCGCTTGCTGGGGTCGGGTCGCCGCCAGGCCGGCACTCATGCCGTTGGCAAGATACCCGCCCGCGGCGAAGTGTCGCTCCAGCTTGGGCTGCTGCTGGTCCATATTGGCGCCAAGCACGACCGGCGGTGAGCTGCCACAGCCGCGTCCTGGAAGTGCGTGCGTACGGCACAGACAGGAGGAGTAGCGAGAGACAGCAGCGCCCGCGACTTCCTTTGATACTTGCGGCTTCCCTAGTGAGCTGCTGGTTTAGCAGTCTTCCCAGGCGCATCACGGCGGCTTGTTGAGGTTGCGAGAGAGTAGCATAGACGTCATGCAGTGCTGCTCGCTTCTAGCGGACAAGATGTAGTCTCAGAGGGAATGTGGTTTTAGGGTGCGGTTTGCGATTCGACCGCAATTTTCAATACCCTGTGCGATTGCATTTGAACGCTGAATCTAAGTGATGAAGGGTATCTGTTGATAAAAGATCGAACCTACTTGTCAATTGCTCGAAGAGGCCATCATCAATTTTGAAATTGCATCATAGCCCCGTTTGGATACGTTAATTGTGTAACTGGCCCCGTTAACGACGTAAATCGACGCATAGAGATTGATGATTCCGGAAAATACCCCTCTTGCGCTACAAAACGAGCGGAATTAGGCTTGAATCGCCGGAAACTCTCCCCCGGTTTTGGAAAGCCCGCATCGTCCCACCCTCCTGCGCGCGCGCCAAGCGTCGTTCTAGCACGCCTGATGGTGCGGGCCAGACCGAGGTCTGGGACGCGGGCCCCCTTTCGGCCGAAGGACTCGCGTGAGATCAATCGACGCGAGCGAGCATTGGCAGGAGGCGGCAAGCGCGCGCCAAGATGGAGAAGCTGCAGGAGCTCAGCCTCGTGTCCAAGGTGTGCACGGAGCTGGAGAACCACCTGGGCATGAGCGACAAGACGCTGGCCGAGTTCGTGATCGACCTGGTGCGCGGCAGCTCCAGCTGCGCGGCCTTCCTGGCCGCCATCAAGCAGGACGAGTTGCCCCTGCCGACGGCGCTGGCCGAGAACCTCTACCGCATCGTGCAGACCATGGCGCCGCAGAAGATGAAGACGCTTCCCTCCGCAGCCAAGGCGGACAAGCGCAAGAAGCACGCCATCGGCGCCGACGAGCAGCTCACCGCCGCCGACATCGTAGGCGTCGCCGTGGCCGAGGAAGAGGAAAAGCAGCGCGCGCTGGAGGACAAGGCCAAGGCGTCGGCCCCTTCGCGCACAGATAGAGACGATAGCGAGCGGCGCAGGCGGTCACGATCCAGAGAGCGGCGTCGCAACGACGACGACAGGGACGGACGCAGCCGTGGACGCGATCGGGATCGCGAGGAAGACCGAGGACGTCGTAGTCGACGCTCACGTTCGCGTTCTGCAGGAAGAAGCGATCGCCGTCGCCGTGACGACCGTGACGCGGACCGAGGCAACGACCGCTACGGCCCGTCGTCCCGTTCGCGACGCGAGGATCGGGACGACTATGGCGGCCGTGGACGAGGCCGAGACGGCGATCGAGGCGGACGTGACCAGCCTCGCGAGTTGGAGCTCTACGGCATTTACGACGGGCGCGTGAGCAAAGTCATGGACTTTGGCGTGTTCGTGGAGCTGGACGGGTTCACGCGGGAGAAGAAGGAGGGCCTGGTGCACGTGTCGAACCTCTCGGCGCAGCGCGTGAACAACGTCAAGGAGACGATGCGTCGCGGGCAGCAAGTCAAGGTGAAGCTCATCTCGATCTCGGGTGCCAAGCTGTCCATGTCCATGCGGGACGTGGACCAGCACACTGGCCAGGACCTGCTGCCGTCGCGCTCCAGCAACGGCGCCGAGCGGGCCCGCCAGGAGAACCAGGCCAGCGACCCGCGCTCGTGGATCAACCCGTCCGCTCCAGGCATGCACAGCTCCCACAAACTGGACGAAGACGACAGCAAGCCGCAACGCGCCGCCAAGCGCATGTCGTCCCCGGAGCGCTGGGAAGCGCAGCAGCTGATCAACTCGGGCGTGCTGTCCATCGAGGACTACCCGACGTTCGACGAGGACCACGGCCTGATGAACGTGGAGCCCACGGAAGAAGACTTTGAAGTGGAGCTGAACGAGGACGAGCCCGTGTTTCTGCGAGGCCAGACGGCCGTGAGTCGCGAGCTCTCGCCCGTGAAGATCGTGAAGAACCCGGACGGATCCATGCAGCGCGCAGCGATGACGCAGTCCAACCTGGCCAAGGAGCGTCGCGAGCTTCGACAGACACAGGCAAACCAGCTGATTGACTCGATTCCGAAGGACCTGAACCGACCGTGGGAAGACCCGATGCCCGACGCCGGCGAGCGACACTTTGCACAGGAGCTGCGCGGCATCAACATGGGCACGACCTTCGAGTTGCCCGAGTGGAAGCAGAAGTCCGTGGGCAAGAACCTTTCGTACGGTATTGTTTCCAACAAGACCATCCTGCAGCAGCGGGAGAGCTTGCCCGTGTTCAAACTCAAGCGCCAGCTCATGAAGGCCATCGCGGAGAACCAGGTGCTGGTGGTGATTGGTGAGACGGGCTCGGGCAAGACGACGCAGATGACGCAGTACATGGCCGAGATGGGTTTAACGTCCACGGGCATCATTGGCTGCACGCAGCCGCGTCGTGTGGCCGCGTCTTCCGTCGCCAAGCGCGTGGCGGAGGAGTTTGGCTGCGAATTGGGCCAAGAGGTGGGCTACTCGATGCGGTTCGAGGACGTGACGACCCCGGAGACGGTCATCAAGTACATGACGGAAGGTATGCTGCTCCGAGAGTACCTGGCCGACAGCACGCTGGCCAAGTACAGCGCCATCATGCTGGACGAAGCCCACGAGCGCACGATCAACACGGATGTGCTCTTTGGGCTGCTCAAGGACCTGGTGCGCACGCGCAAGGACCTCAAAATCATCGTGACGTCGGCGACGCTGGACGCGGAGAAGTTCTCGCGCTACTTCTTCGACTGCCCGATCTTCACGATCCCGGGTCGAACCTTCCCCGTGGAGATCTTGTACACGAAGGAGCCGGAGCTGGACTACCTGGACGCGTCGCTCTTGTGTGTCATGCAGATCCACCTGTCGGAGCCCGAGGGCGACATTCTGCTTTTCCTCACGGGCCAGGAGGAGATCGACACGGCGTGCGAGGTGCTCTACCAGCGCATCAAGGCCCTACAGGAGCGTGCCCTCGCGCCCGAACTCATCATCTTGCCCGTGTACGGCGCGCTGCCGTCGGAGATGCAGTCGCGGATCTTCGAGCCGGCGCCCACGGGCTCGCGCAAGTGCGTGGTGGCTACCAACATCGCCGAGGCGTCGCTTACGATCGACGGCATCTACTACGTGGTGGACCCGGGCTTCTGCAAGCAGAACGCCTTCAACTCGAAGATCGGCATGGACTCGCTCGTGGTGGTGCCGTGCTCTCAGGCTTCGGCTCGCCAGCGCGCAGGTCGGGCCGGCCGAACGGGCCCAGGCAAGTGCTACCGCCTGTACACGGAGAACGCATACAAGAACGAGATGCTGCCTACGACGGTACCGGAGATCCAGCGTGCGAACCTGGGCTCCGTGGTGCTGCAGCTCAAGGCCATGGGCATCAATGACCTCATGGGCTTCGACTTTATGGACCCGCCGCCGCAGGACGCGCTGGTCATGGCGCTCGAGAACCTGTACGCGCTGGGCGCGCTGGACGACGAAGGCCTGCTCACTCGGCTGGGCAAGAAGATGGCCGAGTTCCCCGTGGAACCCAAGAATGCCAAGGTGCTGCTCACGTCCGTGGTGCTGGGCTGCGCCGAAGAAGTGCTGACGATCGTGGCCATGATGTCGGTGGAGACGGTTTTCTTCCGGCCCAAGGAGAAGCAGGCGCAAGCGGATCAGAAGAAGGCCAAGTTCCACCAGCCGGAAGGCGACCACCTGACGCTGTTGGCCGTGTACGAGGCCTGGAAGAACTCCAAGTTCTCCAACCCGTGGTGCTACGAGAACTTCATCCAGGCGCGCGCCATCCGCCGTGCGCAGGACGTGCGCAAGCAACTGCTCTCTATCCTGGACCGCTACAAGATGGACGTGGTCTCGTGTGGCAAGAACTTCAACAAGGTGCGCCGCGCGATCGTGGCCGGCTACTTCGCCAACACGGCCAAGAAGGACCCGCAGGAGGGCTATCGCACCATGGTGGAGGGCCAACCCGTGTACATCCACCCGTCCAGCGCGCTCTTCAACAAGAGCCCGGAGTGGGTGCTCTACCACGAACTCGTGCTCACGACCAAGGAGTACATGCGCAACATCATGACCATCGAGCCCAAGTGGCTCGTGGAGCTCGCGCCCGCCTTCTTCAAGAAGGGCGACCCCACCAAGCTCTCCAAGCGCAAGCGCAGCGAGAAGATCGAGCCGCTCTACGACCGCTTCAACCCGCCGGACTCGTGGCGCCTCAGCAAGCGGAGAGGTTGAGCCGGAGCCGGAGCCTGCAGTCCTACTTTGAAGCAGCAGTTCGCGTCGTTGACCGCTCGCACACCAGACAAATCGCAGCTCGGCTCTCGTCACTCTTGTGTCCCCCGTTGTCTTGCGTCTTGCCTTCTCTTGAGCTCTCTGTGTGGTCATTCACGTATACGTGGTGGACGTGAAGGCCGCGCGAAGTGTGGCTTCCACTTCCATATTGAATAAACTAACCGAGTGAAAGATGAAAGGCCAACCAAGCCCCGCTCGATCGATCGAGAGAGCAGGCGCACCGCGTTCCTATCACTTTGTTGTCGCGGGCAGGCTGCTGGGCTCCGACGTCGGCGCTCACATGCCCCGCGGCTTGGGCCCGCCGGCCGCCTTGGCCATAATGATCTGGTCCACGCGCAGCACCGTGATGGCGGCGTCGGCGCCCAGGCGGATGGCCGACATCTTGGTGGCCAGGTGGTCCAGGATGCCCTTCTTCAGCACGTCCGGGATCACGCGCGTCTCCTGCTCGTTCTGTTGGCATCCCCACGAGCACAGCGACGCCATCAATCAAGCCGCAAGCACAGAAGGTCAGTCAGTACGATGTCCACACCAGTCTCACGGCAAGGCTACAGCCAACCAACCAACGCCCACGACCCCGAGAGGAAGGCGGCACTTACATCCACGTCGACGCCGGCGCTGACGTTGCCTGCGGCGTGCGAAGCATAGAGGCTGGAGAGCACCTCGGTGGCCATCTGGCCCGAGTTCTCGGCCAGGATACGCGGCACCACCTCGATGGCCTCGCCGAACTTCTTGATGGCGTACTGGTCCAGGCCGGGCGTGGCCTCTCCGAAGGCCTTGATCTGGCGCGAGAGCTCGATCTCCGTGGCGCCGGCGCCGGCCACGAAGCGGCCGTCTCGACACACGGCCTTGACGCAGTTGACGCCGTCGTCGATGGCGCGCTCAATGTCGTTCAGCACGTTGTCCGTGCTGGCGCGCAGCACGATGGTGGCGATCTTGGCGTCCTCCTCCTTCTGCTCAAAGACCGTCACCTTGCGGCCGCCAATCTCCTGCACGCTCACGCTGTCGCAGAAGCCCATCTCGTCGGGCGTGGGCGCGCCCAGCCGCACGAGCGCGTTGGCGCCCAGCGCGCGGCACAGCCGGCGCAGCTCCCACTTGGACGTGATCTTGATGGCCAGCAGCTCGTACTTTTCCAGAAAGTGCAGCGCCATCTCGCTGATGCTGCCGCCCGAGACGACGACCGAGGCGCCCGACTCGCTGATGGCGCGCACGGCCTCCTCCAGGTGCTTCTCCTCGCCCTTGTTGTAGTTCATGAGCTCGTCCGCGTCCTTGATGAGCACCGTGCTCTTGGCCTCCGTGCCCGAGACCTCGATGCCGCAGCCAAAGACCGCCACCTTGGCCGCCAGCGCCTTCTTCACGCCGCCTTCCGTGTTGCGCTGGATGACCATGCCGCGGATGACCTTGGACTCGTGCAGGTTGCCGCCCATGATCTTGGCCACGCGGATGTTGTCCACGTTGATGGAGGGCTTCTTGGGCGCCGCGGGCATGACGTTCAGGCACGCCTCGGCCACCAGCCCCGCGAGCAGGTCCTCGTAGCCGTACTGCTTGGAGGCGAGCGACGTCTTGATGGCCTGCCGCAGCTCGTTCGCGTCGCGCGGGTTGGGGAACTGCGCGGCCTGCAGCGCCTCCAGGATCTCGAGGCACTTGTCGTGCGCCTTCTGGTAGCCCGTCACGATCTCGCTCGCGTGCAGCCCCATGCGCAGTAGACTGGCGGCCTCCATGAGCAACTCGCCCGCGAGCGCCACGACGAGGCACGTGCCGTCGCCGTAGTCGTTCTCCTGCATCTTGGCGGCCATGACCACCATGCGCGCGGCCGGGTGCACCACCTCGAGCTCCTTCACGATGGTGGCCGTGTCGCTCGTCACGAAGATCTTCTCCAGGTGGTTGATCACCAGCTTGTTCATGCCGTTGGGGCCCAGCGACGACCGCGTGATGGCCGCCAGCTGCTTCACGGCGTCGATGTTCTTGGCCACGGCCTCGTCCACGCCCTCAAAGTGCTTGTGCCCGTCCTTCAGCAGCGACGACAGCCCGCCGGCCACGTTCAGGCCCATCGACTTGGACATGCTTGCTCGCTCTGCTTTGCCTGCTCGACTACTAGCGCTTCCCCCGCTTTCTTGCTCTGGCGCGTCGCCCGAATCTTTCGCCCGAGCGGGTGCCACCACACGCAGCCAATGCACACTTTCCGCCAATGGCGACGCCCCGCGAGGGAATCGAAGCGGTTTCAGCCAATGGGCGGCGCGGACTGTCTGGAACCGAGCGGACGGTGGCTCTCGCAGCCGACGATTCTCTGGGAATGCATACCCTGCACAATTCATTGCAATGGAGAAAAGCGTTCGAGCGTGTGACTAGCGTTTAATTAGGAAGGCGACACTTGATCCCCGCTGTAACTTGATAGATGCGTAATGTGCGAATGTCTCGCGGAGGTGGGGTCTGGGGGGTACCAGCTCTGTGGCACAGTAGCTCGTCGACGCGAGCGTTCACGTTAGCGCAGGCAAAGGCCGAGCACAAGATGGAGGACGACGAGCTGGGCGCCGCGGCGCCGCGCGGCTGGCAGCCCCCGGCCCCAGCACCGCCTGCAGAGGGCGAGCCCATGTGGCCGGCGCACGTCGTGGAGACGCTGCTGGAGGAGCGCGTCAAGATGCTGCGCGACGGCTTCGGGGACCGCGACAAACGCAACCAAGGCGCGTGCTGGGCGGCCGCCACGCGCGTGCTCAACTCGACGCACGCGCGCAGCTTCACGAGCGAGCAGGTGAGGAACAAGCTCAAGAACCTGCGCACGCTTGTGCGGAAGGTGCGCGCTGCCGAGGCGCACCCGACGCCCGGCCGGAAGGCCCCCAAGAAGCCGTCGTACTGGCCCGCACTGGTGCGCCACTTCGGGGACAGCCAAGGTCGCGGCGGCGTGGAAGCGGTTCTCGACGCGCATTCGAGCGCTGCATCGCTGTCTACACGCGACGAAGAGCGCGATAGCGACGGTGATGAGGCGAGCGATGCAGAGAGCCGGGCAGACGCACTGCAGGCCAGCCCAGCGTCCGTCAAGGGGCTGGAACCACTGGCGCCCATGACGTTTGCGAGTGACTTTGCTCGTCACATCGAGCGCAATGCAAGCGGACAAGTGAGCAGTGCTGCTGCCAACCAAGACGACAGCAGCGCCACGAACACTGCAACGGCAGCTGGAGGGGGTGACGACGAGGACGAGGAGGACGAGCGAGAGGACTCTGGCTCGGACGCGGCGGCCTCAGATCGCGACCAATCTGCGGCTCAGCGGCTAGAAGACGAGCGCAAGTGGCCGCTGGCCGCCGTGCAATCGCTGCTGCAGGAGCGCAAGGCGTGCGAACCCTTGTTCTCGGATGCCAGTGGCCGAGAGGACAAGGCAAACGCGTGGCACTGCGTGAGGCGCGGCGTGAACTCCAAGCATGCACGGGGATTCACTACCAAGCAGGTCAAGAACAAGTACGGGAACCTGCGCGCCGCCTACCGTCGGGTCTGCGATGCGGACGCACGCTACGCAGCCGCGAGCACGCGAGCGCCCAAGCGGCCAGCGTATTGGCCCGCCCTGGTCCAGCATTTCGGCAGCATGGCGAGTCCCGGCGACGCGATGCCAGCTCGATTGACATCGCTCTTGCACGAAAATGCTGACAATACCGGCGTCAGTGCTGGAGACGCCCCGGATCGACGAGCGTCGCACGTAGTCGAGGGCGGCGAGGCCATCCGCATGGCTGGCGAGAGCATTCGGGACGGCCTGGTGGCCTTGGGAGAGCACGTTTCGACCGCGTTCGCGAGCTCTCGGCCCGTGCAGCACGCCGTAGCAAGTGACGCCGCGGAGGACCGAGCACGGACACGACAGCACGCCGCACAGGCCCAGGAGACGCTGGAGCTGCTGCGACGACACGTGCGCTCGACCGCCAGGACGAACGAGCTGCTGGAGCTACAGGCGGATCAGACGCGGCAGCTCCTGGCGCTGCAGGTAGAGCAGTGTCAACTGCAACGTGAGCAGAGCGAGCAAGTGCTGGCTGTGCACAACAAGCTTATGAGGGCTATTTCGCAGCTTACCGACAAGTTGGAGAAGTCGAGTGCCGTCCACGACGAGCAGACTGCAGACGAGCGTCACGCTCGCGTGCGAGCACGCAACGAGCTCGAGGCTCCCGAGAGCCCCGCGGCCAAAAGACGGCGGCGTGAAGCGGGAGAGTGAGGAACGCGTCTGACAGATCGTTTGGCGAGCTTCCAATCTCTTGCGTTGGTCTGCACCAGCTTCGGACACGGCCACATGGCTGCGTAGTGTCCTGCGGCCGGCCTTGAGCCCCACGCGTCGTGTCTTGGCCATCGGCAGACTGATTAACACTGCGTGATCGTCCTGGTCACAGCATGGCTCGCTGTTCGGGGCTTGCAGGATGGTGTCCTGGCCTTCTGGTGGCCACGAGGACGGCCAGATGAGCGCAAAGAGCAGCTCACAACGCGCGTCGGGCCGCTCCAACGCGGAGATGAATGCGCCTACATCACCGGGACCGGCGCTTTCAGCGACGTCGTCATTCCAGTTCATGCAACTGGCCGAAGAAGTCGCCGGAGAGCGCGATGAGCACGTTGAGTGTCTTGAGCTGCGTCTCCGTCATGGCCTCGAGCTCCGTGCGCAGCGTCCAGCAGCCGCGCAACAACTGGCGGATGGTCGCAGCCACGCCGGCGTGCACGGGCTTGTCCAGACGCGCCAAGAGCGCGTAGATCCACGCGGCGTGAGCTCGCGAAGGCGGCGTAGAGCCCAAGTCGTCCAGCCACGCGACATGGTAATCCAGGAGTCGACGCGTCAGTACCTGGTCGAACTGCAGCAGTAGGCGCAGATGCGGCGGCGTAGGCGGCGCGTCCGCATCCGCTTTGCCTAGGCAGAAGGCATGCCAGCCGTCCTCGTCCTTCATACGCGGCACTTGTGTGCGCAGCAGCTCCTTTGGCACGTGCGGGTTCCGTACAGCAGAAGCTTTGGGCGCGCCGACAGCTTCCCAGCGCGAGATTAACTGCCGCAGCTCCGCAAAGTCGGCCAGCAGCTCGCGCTTCCAGGCTGCACCGGGCAGCCGCTCCGCTGGCGTGGTCTGTACGCCGCCAAAGGCCGGCAAGCTCGGCATGTTGCTGGTCTGTTGCGCGTCGAATCGGCGCGGGTCCACGTTCTCGGCCACCACGACGTCCGGAATGCCCTCAGCTTCCAGCCGCACGCGCCACAGATACTCCTGCACGTCCTGCGGCGGTACGCCCTCGCGCATGCGCCGCGCGATGGCCTGCACGTCCACCGCGCCCTCGCCATCCACGGGCAGCACGGCCGCCATCATCTTGCTGCAGCTTGGCTCGCTTTCCCAAATGGCAGGGACTCACTCCCCCGTCTTTTGTGATAATTCGACGACAAGTTGTGATAATCGATTCCTCAGGACGCTGGCAACAGTTAGGACCAATGATAGGTCTCTACGTCCATTCAAGACACACTGCACCAGTGGTAGATCCACGTCAGCGTAACCTATCCGACTGAAATACGTGAGCCGACCTGTATCATGTCTGTTTTTGTATCTGTATATCAATTTGTTGTAACAGGGTAACGGCTGCGCAGGCGCGACTGATCCGGACGAGTCAAACCGAGGCACGAAGAGCCATTCACCGTCGAAGCAGGTCTGTAACATCCATCACCTCCCAGTCTTCACACGACCATGGCGACCTCCAGCAGCCCATTGGCGGCGGTGCAGCAGCTGCAGAGCGTCGTGGAGACGCTGGCGCCCACGCTGCGGCCGCAGGTGCTGCCCAAGGGCGCGCAGTACGGCCTGGAGCTGGCGCTGGGGCTCTGCAAGACGGAGCAGCAGCGCCAGGAGCTGCTGGCACTCATCCACGAGAACAAGCCTGCCGGTGCTGCCCTGGGCCCCAAGGCGCAGGCGGAAGGCAGCGAGGAGGAAGACACGGACGAGGAGGCGCAGGAGGACGGCGAGTACCTGGAGCCGCAGGTCGTGGGCGTCTTTGACGCCGACAAGCGCGTGTTCTCCATCCACGGCGTGCAGTGGATGCACGAGCGCGACGCCGTGGTGCACGAGTTCTCGCGCTTCATGGAGCTGCAGCTGGAGAGCCCCGATGCTGCCACCCACATCGTGGCGCATTTCCTGGCGGCTAACGGCCACAAGCCTGACGACGTCCTGCTGGCCGAGCAGTGCTTCAACGCCGCCTTCGCGCTACAGACCGTGCTGCGGTACGTGCGTTTCCGAGCTCGTTCTGGCCGCGTCGCTAGTGTCCGCGAGTGGCAACGGCTTGACTGACGTGTGCTGTGAATGTCTGTGCCAACGCAGAGCCTTCCCGCGGCCGCCGATCGCCATCAAGGGCCAAATGCTGGAGGTGACGCCCGAGACGGACGTGGCGGCAGCCTTCGCGCCGCTCTTCGCCCCCGCCAAGAAGGCGGTCAAGTCCAAGACTGGCAAGAAGCAGACGATCGCCAAGGGCGGCAAGCCCCAGCAGAAGAAGGCCAAGAAGAGGAAGAACGCGTAAGTACATCCGCCTCCCGTGCCATTCGACTCCACTCGCCCGCGTAGTTGTACACTTTGCATTCCGACGTGTCCACCCGTGTCCTCACGAGCACAACTCAAGCAAAAGGCAGCTCCTCCAGTGGCTCTAGCTTGTCTTCTCCGGCTTGAGCCACGTAGGGCGAGGCCAGGACGACAGTGTCGAGTACGAGAAGGCAGAGCGAGGACGCGGAAGAGGCGAGAGTGGTCTATGGTGGCTGCTGAGCGAGCACAGCGCGGCTAATCGGCGAACTCGGACACGTGCTGCGCGTAGCGGCGCTTCTCCTGGCGTCGCTGCTTGGTCTTCTTGGCCGCCAGCGCGTACTCCTTGTCCTCGCGGTCCTTGCGCTTCTGCAGCGTGCCCTTCTTGGCGTTGCGGCCCGTGTCGCGCAGCTTGGACGAGGCCGGCGGCTCTCGCAGCGCGAAGCTCTTGGCCACATGGCCAAAGTGCAGGCTGCGCACGTGGAAGATCTGGCGCGTGTCGGACGAGTGCGTGGCGTAGCTGCGCACGAACGAGTGGAAGGCCTGGCAGCCCAGCTCGAAGAGCTCCTTGTCCGCCAGCAGCGTCTGCTCGTACAGGAACTGCAGGTCGCTCTGGATCACCTCGTGCAGCAGCTTCTTGCGCGTGGCGCCCGAGAAGCCGCCGTGCTTGCCCACGCGCGCGATCGTCTTCTCGAGGCTCAGCGCGTTGAGAGACAAGTTGTGCTTGCTCAGGTGCTCGAGGTACGCGGACTCGGACGGCATGAGGAAGAGCAGGCTGCTGCCTTGCTTGCCGCTTCGCGCCGTGCGGCCCACGCGGTGCACGTAGTCGCGCGTCTCCGTGGGCGGGTCGTACTGCACGATCCACTTGACCGTGGGCAGGTTGAGCCCTCTCGCGGCCACGTCCGTGCAGAGCAGCACGCCCGTACTGGATGAGCAGAAGTTCTTGAACGTCGACACGCGCTCCTGCTGCGGGATGTTGCCGTGTAGACGGAAGATGGCGCCCTGGCCGCCAAAGAGCGACGCCACGCCGCTCTCGTTGGTGGCACCGGCCTCCTCGCCACCTTTCCCCGCAGGCCACGCGCACTTGCGGAACAAGGCGTAGTGGAAGTCCACGGCGTCGCACGTGGAGAGGAAGACGACGACCTTGCAGCGGCCCGGGCCCGCAGGGATCGCCGCGTCCTTGGCGTTGCGCTGCGGCGGCGCATGACGAAGTTCCTCTCGCAGGAAGCACGTGAGCGCACACAGTCGCGCCTTGGCCGGCACGATCATAAAGTGCTGCTGCAGCTGGTGCGGCGTGGAGAAGCTCTCCTGGCCCGCGGCCGAGCGGCTCGCGTCCTTGGGCTGGGCGTCCGCGTCCGCGCCACTCGTGACGGCGTCCGCGTCGATGAGCTTGGGCTTGGCCAGACTCATCTTGGCCAACTGCTGCACGCCGCTGTTGATGGTGGCCGACACGAGGATGTTCTGGCGCGCGGGGCGCTTCGGGTTGGCGTCCAGGATGGCCAGGATCTGCGTGATCTGCTTCTCGAAGCCCATGTCCAGCAGCCGGTCGGCCTCGTCCAGCACGAGGAACTGCAGGCGCGCGTAGTTGAAGCTCTGCGTGTTCACGAGGTGGTCTGCCAGACGCCCGGGCGTGGCCACGAGGATCGTGAGGCCCTTGCGCAGTCGCGCCTTCTCCGCCTTCTTCTTCTCGCCACCGATGATGGCGCCCGGCACGAGGAACACGTAGGGCTTGATGAGCTTGTTGGCTGTCTCGAGGATCTGCGTGCACAGCTCGCGCGTGGGGGCCAAGACCAGCGCCATGCAGCCGTCGTGACGCTGCACGCGTGGCTGCACCGACTGCAGCTTCTGCACAATGGGCAGGAGATACGACAGCGTCTTGCCGGAGCCCGTCTCGCTCTTGACGAGCACGTCGGTGCCGGCCAGAATGGACGGGATGGTCTGCACCTGCACGTTCGTGGGGCGAGCGAAGCCGAAGCCGCCCGTGGTCGCGTCGCCCTGCAGCACGCGCACCAGCTTCTCGGACAGGCGAAGCGACTCGAACGCGTTGGCGGCGAAGATCTTCTCGCTTGCGGACGACGTCAGCGGCTTGGACAGCACGTTCTCGATCTTGGTGCGCACCTGCGTGTACTTGTCCAGACTGTAGCCGTCCTTGTTCGGGTTGCGCCGCGTGCCGAACGCTTTCTTCTCGCCCGCGTCGCCGGCCTCAGTGACCGCTTCCGCAGCTCCCGACGCCTCCGCACTGGGATTCGCGTCCTTTTCAATTGGCGTCTCCGACTGCTCTTCCATCGGCTCGTCCGGTACCGCAGGCACCACTTCCACCTCCACCTCCTCTTCCTCGACCTTTGCTACCGGCTGCGCGCTTGGCTTTGCGGCGACGACTTGGCTCACTTCGCTAGCAACGGAAGGCGCAGACGCATGGTCAGCGCTAGCGCCTGCGTCTGCCTTGGCACTGCGGTGCACGTGGCCGTGCTGTGCGTTGCTGGGCTGCTGCGGCTTGGACTGCGGCTTGTGCGGCGGTTGGTGCTTCGAGGCCGGCACGCCCGTCTTGGCGGCCTTGGTCTTGGCGCGCTTGGCCTGCTGCTTGGCGCGGAAGGTGTTCTTCTTCTTGGCGGGCTTCTTGGCGCCGCCCGAGGCCGCGATGTTGAGCGAGAAGCCGTCCATGTCGCCCGCGTCTTCCGGCCGCGAAGTGACTTCGCTTTGGTCTGCATGTCACCATCGCGGCGGCGGGCTTCCAACCAAAGGCCTGGTTGGCACTGGCGCCACCTTCGCGCGACCTTCGCGCGACCTCGAGACGACTGCGTTGCCTCGGCGTACTGGAGAGATTGCGTCGAATAAGAAGGAAAAGAGGGGTGGAACGCGCTTGTCGAGAGTCCAATGGGGCGAGCATTGCGATACGGGCGCGACAGACGCCCCTTGAAGATTGAGCGCTTCACCTGGTAGTGACAAGCGAAGATCGACGACATGACGGAGGCGACGGCCCTGCAGCGCAGCGAGCGAGCGTTCCTGCAGCAGGTGGCGAGGCAGCGCATCACCACCTACGATGGGAACACGTGGGAGTACTACGACTCTGGGAAACCCAGCGCCGCCAACGCGAGACTGCCGCCGCTGCTGTGCCTGCCAAGCATGAGTGGGCTCGCTCGCTGCTTCCACTTGCAGCTACAGGAACTCGGAGCGAAGGGGTTTCGCGTACTAGCGGTGCGTAGCACAGATGTGAATGTCTGTTCTACTGGCTGTGGTTAGTGGAGGGTTGCTCTAAGCCGTGTAGTGTGCTATTCGCGTGGCCGTAGGTGCAGCACCCGGTCGTCTGGACACACGAGGAATGGATCCACAGCTTCGACCGTTTCCTGAACGCCATGAACCTGTCCGAGGTGATTTGTGCAGAAAAAACTGTCATGAAGTCGCTCTATTACGTCGTGAGCTGATTGGCGTCACTGCTGTGCGCTAGATCCACGTGTACGCAGTCTCGCTGGGGGCCTACTTGGCGCAGGTACGGCTTGCAGTATGGTTCATGTGACCGCTAACAAGCATTGACAGAGACAATGTGATTCACAGCTCACGGGTCGTTGTGGAATGCAGCGTTACGCGGCCGCCTACCCTCAGCGCGTCGTGTCCTTGGCCATGACGCAGGGGTTCTGCGACACAAGTGTGTACGGCACCAACGCGCCGTGCATCTCCATGTAAGTGCTGGTCCATTCGCCTCGCCACTGCCGCTACCAGGTCTAAACAGAGTTTAGGAGATGAAGTACAAGTGACAAGCGGTTCTGGGGGTGCCGATGTGCGCAGGCTCCCGTACATGCCCGAATTCTACGTGAAGAGGTACGCGACCTCCTTCTAGTTTGGCGATCTTGGAGTAAAGCGCTGTGTCTGCATTGGCATGAAGTTCATCTGGATGCGTTGGTGATGTTGCCTACAGATACGTTGTCGAGCGCTTCCCCAAGCACGAGCTGCGCTCGAAAGCGCACGCCGAGGCGGTCAAGTACATGCTGGAGCAGGTACAAAAGAGATCTCGACCCGTATTCCAGTGGCAAGCTCGGAGCCACGTGTCACTTGTGTACGTGGATTGGCTCTGTGTGTGTGCTGCACAGCTGGAGGCGCTGACGCAGCAAGAGATCACGTCGCGGGTGACGCTGAACTGCTTGTCCTGCGACCCGGAGAGCTGGTCGCTCTCGCTGCCCGACTCGAAGATCACGCTCATTGATGTGCGGACCACATCGCTTTCGTAATACCCGCCTTCGAAGCGTGCTGGCTGTGGTGGTGGGGCTCACCTTGCATGCGATTGCTCCTTTGCGTGCGGTTGTTTCTGCTCGTGGTTCGCAGAGCTACGAAGACACGAGTCTGCCTGCTGGCCTCAAAGACCAGCTTATGCTGCGCTACCCAGGCGCGAAACCCGTAAATGGCGTGCCAGTTGGCTGCGATGCTACCAGCGTGGGGAGTGAGTGATACTGAGAGTCTCGCTGTTGCGCATTGCCTTGGATGGTCTTGCATGCAGGCCATGCTCAAGGACGCGGGCGACTTCCCGTTCCTCTCACACCACGAGGAGGTGACCATGCACTTGCAAGTGCATCTGCGCACCAACGGAGCGTTCATCGCCTAA
Source organism: Halophytophthora polymorphica (assembly GCA_023338205.1). NCBI lineage: Eukaryota > Oomycota > Peronosporomycetes > Peronosporales > Peronosporaceae > Halophytophthora > Halophytophthora polymorphica. The sequence goes on along the minus strand of JAADYJ010000004.1, from coordinate 64,742 downwards.
CTGGCCAGTGCAAGAGTGACAACCAAAAGCCTGAAGCTCAAGCAAAGCAGCCAGCCAGCCAGCCGTGCATTGCTCCACCGCGGCAGGTCAAGACGAAAAGCGTAGCCATCCGTCCTTTCCCGGATTGCGATTGGCAATCGCCAATATCCACCAATCCGTCCACGTTGAACCAGCTAGTTGTTGCATTAACAGCCAATCCAAACGTTGCATTACCATCGGCCGGCCAAGCCACCGGAAGTGACGAGCTACGGACGGTACTCGAGGAATGGTGTGGTCGCGCTTCGCGGAGCTGCGGGCGCAAGCCGCGCAGTGGACGGACGGGCAGGCCCTACAGGTGCGTACTGCATATTAGCATTGACCTGTGTGTTCATAACTGGCGCTGACCCGCTGTTGGGCGCTGCGGTATTGCCGGGGAACAGGGCGACATTGTAGTAGAAGGCCAACTCGTGCATCAGCGCCGCATCTCGTGAGTACTTGTACCATGCAGGCACCACGCAAATCTACAGCGGCTGGTCTGACGCGTCCTTCCTCTGTGTGCGTGTTCTCCTCCGGCTACTACAGCCGCAAATGCTCATTCTACGATCTGGCGTCCGTGGCTACGAGTGCAGACGGCGAGCCTGAGCGCCTGGAGGTGATCCTCAAAATCATTGACGACGAGTTGTCGCTGGAAGAAGTGGACGCCATCCGCCACCGCCTGAAAGTGGGCGACGTCGTCCATGTGCGTGGCTTTGCGGAGCGTCTGGCTGCCGGCGCAGACGTCTTGCTGCACGCTCGAGACATTACGGTCGTCCGCGCCTGGAAGGACGAGCACCCGGACGTGACATTCGTCCCGATCCCCACCGTCGCAAGCGCAGTCAGCGAGCCACCGCAAACCCAACAAGGTACCCAGAAACCTACCTTCACTGACGGACAGGAGGCCATTGCACTGCTGCAAGGTGGAGCCACGGCAGCAGCGACGACGCGCACGCATTGCAAGTTCTGGATCAACTCCAAGACGTGCCAGCATGGCGACAAGTGCGAGTTCTTCCACGTAGGTGACGCGGATCGAAAGGCTGCGCGTGCCGAGTGGCTGGAAGAGCGACTGCGGCTCAAACGCGTGCGTGCACACCTGGACGACGATCCATTAGACCCGCACGGGAAGACCGGGAAGCAGCAGCGTGCGCAGGTCTTCGCCGAGTGGTTGGTGGCCACTTTCGGCGCTTCCTTCCTAGCCACAGGCAAAGGTGTGGTGGATGTGGCTGGCGGCAGGGGCAGTGTGTCCTTCGAGCTCTGGAATAAGCGGCGGCTCCCGTGTACACTCATCGACCCGCGGCCCTTGAAGCTCTCCAAGATGCAGCACAAGTTCCTCAAGAAGCACAGGAAGAGCGTCGAGCAGCAAAAGTCGGACGTATCGACAGTGGAGTCACTCGTGCCTCAGATCAAGACGCTCTTTAACGTCGACTCCTTTCTTGAAGACGAGCAACATGTCAAGTTAGTGGAGCAGGCCTCGCTGCTGCTGGGAATGCACCCGGACGAAGCCACGGACGCCATCTTGGACGTGGCCATCAAGCTGGACAAGCCTTTCGCAGTGGTGCCGTGCTGCGTCTTTGGACACAAGTTCCCAGCGCGTCGACTGCCTGACGGTCGCAAGGTCTTGTCGTATGAACAACTGGTCGAGTACCTGCTGGCCAAGCACCCGGACATTGAGAAGGCCTTCCTCCCGTTCGATGGCAAGAACCTGGTGCTCTTTCGACGGCCCCGCGCCTCGTGACAGAACTGGGTTCCGAAGGACACCAGCACAGCTTCCTAGAGCGCAGTAGTTGACGCTCGGGATACGGGCGTGCGTAGCAACAGAAGGAGTGAAGACAACTCGACGGGTTCCCATATTTGTCAACATCTACCTTGCTACCCGTGTCTTCCTGCTTGGAGCTGCACGACTTCTTGCGTCCGGGCCAGCGTCCTCCTTGTCATAGAGTTACTGGTCTGGCAGTGTGACTGGGAAGAGAACTGTTCTGCCTGGAAACACGACAGCAGCCGCTTGTTGCGCGGCATCTTGTGCATCAGCATGGACAATCGCTATGTCCACAGGCAAGCTGGACTCCTCGTCCTGTGCACTCGTCGCCACCGTCGCGTCCCACTGCGTCACGCGCTCTTGACCACGGAATAGCGCCACTTCTCCATCGACACCCAAGCAGAGCCACGACAGCTGCGACTCCTTGCTAGCACTGGAGACAGGAGAGGTCGTCACCGGCAGCAGCTTCGCGATGGGGAAGGAGACCTGAGCCCATACTTCCAGTGCGAAGCGGAAGTCCGACAAGGCCTTGGACGTGGCGTCACGGACGCTAACCAAGCGGTAGATGATTCTACCCCGAGTGCAATGCACAGCGTTAGAATTCTGTCAACTGAGGACGCAGCAGCTCCAGCAAAGCAGCGGGAGCTACGCACCCCGCTTCGCCAGCCACCAACACCTTGTCTTCCTGTAGCTCCGTCGTCGCATTAGCGTTTTGGTCTCCGACAGAGAAGCTCATGAGCGAACTGATTGGCGTCTGGGCAGTCACTGAGTCGAACTCCTTCCCGCAGTGCGTCACCAGTAGACGCTTCTCGCCCGTGGCCACTAGTACGTAGCTCGAGAGCGTTTTGTCCACGTCCAGGAGCTTGACGCCCAAGACCGACTGCACAATTGGCTGTGTGGCCACGGGGTAGAAGAAGCTCGGAGCGTGCGAGTTCTTTTGTGAGCTGGTCGAGGACAATCGGGTCTGAAAGGCGAGGGAGCCACGAGCAGATACGACGTGAGAAGCCAGCCATTGCCACCCAGCTGCAATGTCTGCACGCACCTTCCAGAGGATCTCGTACTGCGTTACACCATAGAGCGTGCCGAATGCGTCCCCGACTACGAACTCGCCTGCGCGGACATGGCGCACGTGCAGCACCGCGCCTTCCAACTGGAACCGCCGCAGCTCCTGCAGCCCAATACGACACAAGGACATCAAACGCAGCACGTCAAGACCCCACACAAGCAAAGGAGGGAGCACTGCAGCCCCATTCAGCATGCTAGCGCAGCTACGCCTTGAACTTGCGACGGTCGTGGGCTCACCAAATCGTTCCGGAAGAACACGAGTTCACCCGTCGCGCTGCCGCAAACCAGCAACGTGTCGGTGGTCTCCGGGTCTTGCTGGCCGGCGCGCGCAGCCTCCACCCCGCAAATGCTCTACGCAGCCGAGAATGCAAGCGCGCACACACGCACGTGAGTGTCCGGGAATCTCCCTCGTGTACAATGCCGCAACAAGCCACCGAGTCAGCAGCCCGAGCAACGTGCAGGCAAGCGTACCGAGATGGCTGCACTGCACGCACGCAAGCTCCAGAGCGGACGCGCGAGGGACAGCGACCGCGACCGCAGGTGGGGACCGTCACGAGCTTCGTGCACCGCTGACGACGCGACGGTGCCTGATTCGCTCAGCTGCGCGCGGAGCCGCCCGTCCTCCCCCGAGCTGTTCGTAGCGACTGCACGGAGGCTTCCGTCGGCGGCACCCACGTACATGCAGGCGCCCAGCGCCTGGGCGCACGTCAGCTCGCCATGCGCCTGCGCGTCGAGCGCACCGAGTGCCTGCATTTCCATGGCTGCTTTGACCTCGTGAGCTGCTCAATTGTGCGAGCAAACTGGATAGCCAATTTCCGGGTTGCACCAATTGCGGGACAGTTCACTCGAAGACTACTGAGATGAGGTAAATCCAAGGTTCAATCCGAAGTGTGGTTCGGTCAAATCTGCAGTCATCATATCTTGCAGGTTGTCTATTGCTTCAGAGCACTGCACACCCAACGTCGGGCACTGGTGTGTATCACGTGTTACGTGGTTTCACAGGGTCCTAAATAAAAATTATCCGCTCGTTCGCCCAGAAGCTTCCTTGAAAATATCGGCGCCCCTAGCGGAAGCGGTCGTGGAGGTTGCGGATCTTGCACTTTTCGCCCTTGAGCAGCTCAGAGCATATCCAGCCATGGGCTCGGATCTCTTGGCCTGGCATGCGGATCTCCTGCAGATGGAAGCGATGCTAATGATGGCAAGGTGGCGGTGCGATTCCCTCGAGGTTAAATAGTAATATGGCAAGCGCAAGCGGCTGGCTGCTCCCCGGGGGGCACTCGGTTCCTCGACGTGCCTTGTTCGCTAGGAGCTCATGGACACGGCTGGCTGGCGACTCCAGAACCGCAGCGAGAACTTGCGCTTGTGCTTCATGCCGCAGTCGTCCGAGCTCAGCGACAGCCCGCGCATCTTGCTGCGCGGGTGGATATCCCAGGCCTGCGCCTCGGATCGTGGTGAATCGGGCGTCGAGGGCGACCTCGGTGTCCGGGGTGAAGGCGACGGATCCGACGAGAAATCGCAGGACGCCGGCCCCGGAAGCGGCTCGGAGCAGTGCAGCGTATTATCGGCAAAGGGCTCCCGGATCTGCGGGAAGCGCTCGAGGAAGTTGGCCACCACGGGCTGGAAGGCGCGGATAAAGTCGTTGCTGCGCCGCGAATCGGCTCGCGTCTCGTCCACCGGCGTGCCCGTGAGCGTGTTCTGCAGCAGCTTGGCCACCTGCACGCCCGTGGCTTGCGACTGCTGCGTGTGCGCCGGGAAGCCCAGCGTCTCCGGGTTAATGAGCGCCGGCAGCAGCACGCGCAGAAAGACGACGCCGCCCACCACGATGCGCGTCTGCTGCTTGCACTCCGGGAAGGCCTGGCGGAACTCCGTGAGCAGGAAGTAGCACACGGAGCGGAAGACCAGCGGCGCGTAGTGGATGTGCTTCGCCAGCCGCTGGATCACGCTCTTGGCGAAGGCGCGCACTTGCGCCGGCGAGTGCGGTGCCTTGGGCGAGTGCAGCTTGGACTGCTCGCCCAGCACCTCGCGCAGCACGCACCGGAAGTACGTGCGCCCGTGCGTGCGGCCGATGGAGCGCACCAGCGCCGTCAGCTCCGACGTCGTGCGCAGGAAGCACTCCTCACGCCCGCTCGCGTTGCTGATCTCGTCCAGCGCGGCGCGCTTGAGCTCCTGCATGGGCACGACGGGCAGTTCGTGCCGCGAGCGCCCTCGCTGGAGATGCCAGCGTCCCATGGCCACGTGCGTCGGTGGCCTGTGGTGCGTGGGGTTGGTAGGCTGGCGCACGCTAGTCGGGGCAGGCAGGCAGGCAGGCCGTCGCTGTCGCTGTCGTTGTTGCTGTTTATCTCTGCCGGCGAAACGCTCGCTGCGCTCCACTCTTGCGAGCTCTTCTCTGCGTCGCGACTTGCGGGTAAGCCGTCGAGTTCTACAATGACAGAGCGCGCCGCCACTTCTCCGAACGGGAGGCCGCGAGGGCTGCTGCTGGGAGACGAGGAGGGGGGAGGGAGCTTGCTGCGAAGGCGATCTTGCTCGTGGACAGCTTGGGCTTGGCTTGCAGTGGCGTGCACGTGCAGCCTAGAACAAGCGCGGCCTCGTGCTGGCACTTGCTGCTGTTGGGCTCGGCTTGCGAGGCGGGGGTCTAATCCGGGAATGTCGGCGGGGGCACGTTTCGCGGAACGGGCGGCAGCGGGGCGCGGGCAGACGGGGCGGTGCAGGGGTTCAGCGCGGCACACTCATGCCTCTTTATTTGCAACGCAGACTGATTTGAATCGGTATCGGTTTTACTGTGCTATGTGTTATTACAGGTTATTGCTTGAAGATGCTTCAGCCAAAGGGCTCTGCTGCAAGTATCGCGTTTCGCAAACCCTATGAGTGGGCGTACATGCGATACCTACGACACAGCGAAGGACTGGGGGCGTCAGAGCCACCCGCCAGATGGCCCGTCGCTGCGCGCCGTAGTGATGTTCCTGGAAACCACTTTGGGGAGCAGAAAAGCCATCTGGCAATCCGGAATGCCTCCCCTCCCGCGGTTAGGGCGCGATAGGTGGTACGTCTGCGAACCGACGCGGCCAGTTAACGAACTCGGCTGGAAGTGTAACGGTCGGGCATTTGACTGCAAGTCCGATTGATGCAGCAACCTCTGCCATTCCCCGGACAAGCTTTGCAGCCCCGTGCAAGCAAGCACGCTTCTGGGCCTCGCTCTGCGCTGGCCGCCGCAATTCAACGCGACCCGGTTGCTGCGTCTTCGGAGGGCTTTCGACGAACGTTCCCTTTTAAAAATGAGCCCGAGAGCAAGGTGTTGCTGGCTTGGAAAGAGCCACCGGGGTGCCTCCCTTGGGTGCGCTCTCCTGGTGTGTCCCGTGGCTGCAAGCGCAAAGCGCTGGGTGTAGCTGCGGATGCCGCGAGCTGCTTGTGCGAGGCTGCTTCCGCGAGAATGACGCGCGTTCGCGCCAGCCGCAAGGCCATCTTGCGGCGCGCACGCCAATGATTTCATCCATGGACACCCGCACTCGAAGCCTAACGCCACCACCGCATCGTCCAGCGCTGCTCGCTCACGGCCAGGCTCCTGCTTCTTCGCATGTTCGCGCACGCGCGTGGTTTGGATTTCCGGGGCTCGGTCCCAGCTAGGAAAGCAGACGGATAAGCTCGCTCGCCGCGAAAGAAGTCCCGGAGAAAGCGAGTCTGGAGCTCGCTGCACGGGTTTCTTATTTGGAAGCCAAGTCGGACATGAACGGCTGAGGATTGCTATTGCTGGACCGCATGAGACGTGAAACGCGCGCGACTGAGTCTGCGCTTAGAGGCGAGACGCAGCTTGAGCTCGCAGTCCCAAGCTGCCAAGATTGGCTCGCGCCGGCTTCGCAGCCTCTTTCGCGCAGGCCATCTGCCGCGCCGCAGCACGTCCAAGGCCAACGCCGAAGGGTGCAAGTAGGCGTGTCTGCGTGAAGCTGCAACGGGCTCTAATGCCCAGAAATCAGCCCAAAAATTGGCGTCGTCTCGCCGAGCAACCGCCCAGCCTCTGCCGCTAGCGCATGCTCACTCGAGTTGTCTGGCAGGCTCCTACCTGCGGACGGACACCCCAAGATGCGAGGTCATTGCCCGCTTCAGCACCTTCATCTAGACCTCGAGACGGTTAGTAACGCTAATCAACAATTGCGAGCAAAGAGTGGCACCCAGCCTCATCCGAACTCTCCCGAGATCATGCGAGCCTTTCCAGCGGCGTGGGGCTCGACAATGCTCCAGCCGCGGCGCAGGGACAGCCTCGGGACAATCGCGAGTTGAAGCGGGTGAGTGAGCGCCGCCGAGTGGGTGACTCGCCATCTCGTGAGCTTGCTCCAGCCGGCGGCGAGTCGCAACCTGTCGAGGCCGTGGCGGCCACCCCGCAGGTGTCGACGCTGGCGCATTCGAGCGAGTGCCGCCTGAAGAGGCTCCGCGGACGCGTCAAGGACATTCCTTGAGCCACCATCTCCATCTGCCTCAGACGTCTCTCTTTCATGAAGTTCGCTGAACTGTATCCCGACCGAAGCTCCTCTCCATGCTTGCTCATGTACTGATCGCAGTGACCAACCAAAACATGCTACAACGAACACGTACCGATATGTGTTCAAATCGGGTTTTCGATACGTGGTAGTATTGGGTTCGCAAAACAAGGTGGGGTCGGACACCTTTGAACCCTCTTGAAGCAAATGAATGCCTATTATCGTGTTGAACGGGGGAGAACCGGACACCTCACTCCGGAACTTCGGATCGCTCTTCGCTGATCACGGGCCGATATGCGCTCGCTTGGCGCGCTCCTGGCGACGGCGGTGGCCATCGCTGCGGAAGCAGCGGTCCCCTCGACATCTTCGCTGTGGCCCCAGCACCTGGACGCGAAGCTTTCACTCTCGCACGACGCAGGCAAGTTGCAGGAGCGTCGCTTCTCCGCTCTCTCGTCGCAGCTTGATCGACCTCCTGGCTTCTGTGCTACTGTGAGCGCGTGCGGGGCTCACGTTACTCCTTTGTGTTGTCTTGGTGTGGTTGGTGGTGCCCAGACGGCCTTCCCAGCGTCGAATCCTCGCACGGGGGCGCTCTCGGCACCTTCAACTCGAAGCTCCAAGCGGATCTCGAGGTGGGGACGGCGCCAAACCATGTGTCTGCGTCTTTCTCAATGTTCGCCAGGCGTGCAACAGCGATTTTTGCATGCTATGTCTCACTGATGCGTTTTGCCGTTTGTATGTGTAGCTGCCACTCGATCCGCTTATCGAGTCCATCGAGGTTTGTTGCTCATTGAACGACCAAGAGCTGGTCCCACGAGGCGTACCACCACTTAGTACATTTACCGGGCTGCTTGCGTGATTTGGGTGTGTCTACTGCAGGTCACGTGGGTTCCCGCCACAGAAGTGCGAAGCTCAACCTTCGACCGGGTGTTTGCGTCCTCACCCCGGTTCTCCGTGGCGAACGCAGTGGGGATTCATCTCCAAGTAAAGTTGCAGTCGGCCGCGACGTCCTGGGATGCCATCAACGAGACCCTGCAGAGCCGAATCGAGACGAATGTCCACAGTGTATTGGAGAGAACTCTACCGACGCTTGATGTTCTCCCGAAGCTGTCGGGGGGTACGCTTGGCTATGTGGTGCTTCGATGTGTCTGTCTTGCAAGTGGAACTGACAGCGTGCGTTCTGATTTGATGTGATCACTGGCAGGTTTCCTGGCCAAGACCATCTGCGACTTCCACAAATGGAACACGAGCGATCCGCTTCAAGAACCTATCGATGTTTCTTTGCCGCCGTCTCAAAGCCTCTGCTACTCCTCGTCTTTCTCGTTCCCATCGACGTACCGGCCTGGAATGCCCCTTGTGAAGCTAGAACCACGCGACTCGGAGTACTCGGTCCTGGAGCGTATGCTACTTGCGGCGCAGCAGACTCTGAGTGAGAAACACTCCAAGCAAAATCGACTTGCATTGGCGTCGCTTACTCGTGCGGATCACTCAGCGGCGTCGGCTCTTGTGGAATACCTCGAGGTGTGGGTTTCTGATCCGCATCAAGGAGGGGAGACTTGGCAAGAGGTTCTTCCTTCTGTCTCATCGGTGGGAAATCTCCTGGTCGTTGCAACGATCCAGCAAGACGCCACAGAAGACAAGCTCGAGTACGTCTGGGTGCCCCAACCTTTGGACGCTCAGATTTTCCAAGACTCTTCAAAAGCATTGACGTTTCAAGCGCGCAAGGCCACCGTGGCGGCCTCAGTGTCTGCCCAAGTGGCTGGCGAAGGTTTCCACCGCCGAGTTGAGATGGATGTGGAACTACTGGAGCCAAACGTGTGCGGTGTGGAGCATGAGGACAAGGCTGTGCTAGTGCGGATGCCGATTTCCAGCACCGCGTATGTTGATTTGGACGAGATCCGGGTACGCAATGATGTTTGGTGTGTCGAACCATTGCATTCTGGTCGCTGTTGGTACTTTAATCTGGCAGGACTAACATTGCGATGAATGGGTTCGTTCTGTCGACGGATATCTGCAGAGAATGGAGCGCTTTGGACAGCTCCGCTTGTTGTCGTTCACAAAGCACATTGAGATTGAGCGGCCGTCTCCCATCTCTTCGCAGCACGTAATCGGACTGGAGTTTGTCATGTACGCATGACTGCACACACTATCGATCGAGTGTAGCTCTCACTCGCTGCATTCGACAGCGAGATAGTTCTAACATGCGCTGTTCGTTGTGTCTGCAGGCCGGCGGGTCCCAACACTCTGCACATCGAGTTCCCGATCCACTTTCGATACCAGGCGCCATCCGAGACAGATCTCTATCGTCGAGCGTCCGTCGTAGCGCCCGAGGTCTTTCTCTTCTGTCCCACTGGAATCCAGACAGTCGAGAGACGAGGGCAAACTCAAGAAGACGAGGGTGTGCTGGGATATCTCCAGGTAGGCGACGCTGGATTTGCGGATTGCCCTGCTTCGCTGCTGCTGCATATTCATCCTCTGGTGTTGTTTACGTGAATTTACTGCATGTGTGTCGTAGACTTGGGACCTCAGCAGCTCGTCTACCACGGCAAAGAAGTCTCCCAGCGGGGGCTGGCTTCGCCTCTCCCCGCAGTCGCCTGTCGTGATAGAAGACGTGCTTACACCGGTGGGCTACCTGCCTTCTGACTCACTGGTGAGTGCTGTGACGCTGTCGTTCGCGAGTATGGGGGCCGTGCTGCTGGTTTGGGTCTCCATTACTGCCAACAAGCAGCCCCAAGGTCCACCAACGCACACGTCCTCCAGTTGGAAGGCCAAGTAAGGACCGGCTGTTGTGGCCGTTGCCAACACCAGGTCCGTCAATACGAGCACTTGCTGTCCTCCATTGTGTTTTGCAGCTGACTCACATATCTTATTCGCTATAGCGCCCCCTCTCAGCTCGGGCTGCAACTTGGTGTTGGCCGTCTTCGCGCTCGGAAGGTCGTCTATCATGGACATATTTACTCGATCCAGGCGTAGTCTGTGGTCGTCGTGCTTTCGGCACGCTCAGTTGTCGTCGCTCTCTTCTTCTAGCAACCTCAACGTGAGCGTGGTGTGGTCGAGTACCGAGGCCGTGTAGTGGTTCATGCGTCGTGCCTGTAGATCTCTCGTAATGGGCGTGGGCGGGAAGGACTCGGGTGATATGGTGCCCACAAGACAGCCCATGTCGTCGTCCCCACCGCTGAATATGACCGTGGCTCGGAACAGGTTCAGCGACACATTCGAGTGCATCATCTTGGCCATACGGCGTGTCATCTCCGACGGGATATGCGACTCCTGCTCCATGTACTCAACGGCCCAGCCCGGCTCGAAGGCGCCGTCGCCTTCCTCATCCGAGTCACTACGCCCATCGTCCTCGTAGCACGAGTCAATGTAGTACTCGGCGTGAGGGTGGTGGTGACGCACCGAACTTCGTCGCTGGCTCAGATCCATGGGGTCCACGGGCGATGTGCAGGGCGTCTGGGTGCGTCCTTTGTCCTTCGTGGACGGCTCCGCCGCGAAGAAGCGCTGCACAGTCACGAAGAGCTGGTGGTACAGGCGCTTGACCACGTGCTGGTGTTCGTCGTCGTGGCTGTCACTCTCGCAAGTCGGCGTGGAGGACTGTGCGTGGCGGTGGAGATAGCACCCTCGCTTGAAGTGCGCCTCCTCGAGGTCCTTCTCCACGAGCGAGCGCCAGAAGTCGGCGAAGCGCGCGTCCGAGAGCGACACGACCGAGTCGGCCACTTTCTCCAGCGAGTTGACGGCACCCACGGGCAACTGGGTCTGCAGCAGCAAGTACCATTGCACAATGGACGTGGCGCAGTACTTGGCACGGCTGTGGTCGAGTTGGTAGAGCACGAAGGCCAGCGTGCGCAGCAGGGACTTTTCCACAGCGGTGACTACGGTCATGGCCGTGGAGGAGTCCTGGTCGTCGCCGTGGGGCGTTGGCGACGGCGACGTGTGCACGTCCGCCAAGCCGTGGTATATTTGCGTCGAGGCGGTCATATCCGTGTCAGTGGAGCTGATTGCGTGGCGGTTTAGCAGTCTCTCGCGCTCAGTGTGGCGCGTGGCGTGGTGACGCCGGCTTGTGTTCTGTGCTGGCAGCGAGCGGCGCGTTCCGGTCTCTTGGCGGGCTCGACGGCGCGTGCGTCGCTTGGCAGGTTGGGGCGCGCGTTGCACTGGCGACTCGCTCGGCCGCGCCTTCCCAGTAGTGCGAGCGACAGACGGCGGCCACCCTGCTGGCCACGATATCTTTTGCTTGTCGGGCCCGGACTATGCCGTCCGGTGGAAACGACCGCGGTTCGGTTGCGCTTCCTGCGCGTGCCTTCCACCCTTTTTTAGCTGCCGGACGACCTTTGCCTCGGTAAAATGGAAGACACGAGCGCGGCCCCAAGCAGCATTGGGAAGAACAAGCCACCGTATCCAGGGCAATGCCATGCACGAACGGACACCTTGCCCAGGCTCATGCAGGCCAGCCTTTGCGTCTGGTGAAGACAAGCGCAGGTGGACTCGTCTTCGCTCGCTCTTCCGTGGAAACAGCCTCCAGCTTTCGGCCTTTCGACCGGACCAGGTTGCAGATCTGAGACGGATCTGAGCGGGGTGTATTACTCTGCTTGTCTGATGACGGCAGGCCAGAGCATACTGAAACCAAGCTTACAGCCGCTCTCCGGAAGATCTTGGACTCACTAGGGTGCGACCAAAGTCGGAGTGATGGTGGCTCCCCAGTCGTTTTTGGTGTGCGGCACACACTTCTGCGCCCGCCGTCCCATCATCACCCACAGCAAGCAAAGTCCACACAAGTCAATTCGCCAAGCGCATTAGCGACCACTAGGACCGAAGGGGCAAAGCTCAAGCACGATGCTGCAGTGTAGCGCCTTCCGCTCGCTCTTCCGCAATTCCATCAAGGTGTCGGCCTCGCGCTCGTCGCCGGCGCTGCGTCTGGCGCGGCCGTCGGCCACCTTCTCGCCGCTGGCGGCCTCCAGCGGCTTCCGCTTCGAGGGCGGCAGACTGCTGGGCAAGAGCCTGCAGGCGCACGCCTTCGCGTCCATGCCGAACCGCCGCGACGAGCAGCAGCAGCTCAAGAGCCCGCAGCAGCGGATCCAGGAGCTGCTGGAGGAGAACGCGGCGCTCAAGGCGCAGGTGGCCAAGCTGGAGGCCGCGGCCGTCAAGAAGCCCAACAAGTTCATGGGCACGCTGCAGCAGTACGGCATGCCCTTCCTTATCTGGGGGACGGGGCTCTACTTCTTCACAGGCGTGACCATCTATGGTGCGCTGGACTTTGGACTCGTCTCGGGCCAGGGCGTCATCGACTTCATCATGCAGATTGGCCTGGACAAGTTCATCGACCCGACGCGTCTCGACCCCACGTACGGCAACATCGCCATCGCGGTCATCGTGAACGAGTGCCTCGAGGTCCTGCGCTTCCCCTTCACGCTGGCCACGCTTCCCTACGTCAAGCGCCTCTTCTCCAAGAGTGAGCCCGCGGACGAGGCCAAGTAAGTTTCTCAGTGTGCTCCATTGAGCCACACCAGGGCGTTGCGAGGGAGATAGAGGTCCACAAGCAGGCATACATAGCGGTATCTTCGGGCTAGCTGCGAGGAATGCGAACGAAGAGGCTCTGTACGCACAAGGAGAATGGAGAAGCTGTGGGATGGACGGAAGAGTTCATTCTTGTTGGTATGCCCGCTGGTGTTGGCGCTGTCAGTGTACTCCCTCCCGAGTAGCTTGTTGTTGGCTGTGACGTCTTGGAAGAGCGAGACTTCTCACGTTATCTTCCACTGGAAGATGGAGCGGTCGTTGCCACCGACAGATAGCACGTACTTGTCGTCGAAGCTGAAGCGCACGTTGGTCACGTGCGACGAGTGGCCTCGGCACGCCACAAACTTGGACTGTCCAAGGAGAAACACGACGGAGGAACGAGTTCGTTAGAACCTCAACCGACGAATACAAGCAAGACACGACAAAAGTGCGTACCCCCTTGAGCGTGCACGGATAGCGAAAGAGCTTCACGTTGCCCGAGTCGTCCCCTGAGGCGAGTACCGTGCGGGACGAGGACGCACAGACAGCGTTCACGTCGGTGCCGTCAGCGCATTCGGGCCAAATCCCCTGGACAGGCCAACCCAACACGCATGTCCAGGTGGCCCACTGCACATCCCGCAGCGAGGATGCCCGCCGCACTTGGTCGCTTGACGCTGTATCGCACAAGAGATACTCGTAGGCCCCGCAGTTCGACTGCAAGTAGCGACTGTCCGCCGAGAAATCCAGGTGTGTGATGTAGCTGTTATGCTTGCTGAACGGCTTGCGCTTCTTGAGCTCCACCGCTACAGAGCCCATTCCACCGGCCATCGAGTACAAGTAGATCGAGTTGTCGTGCGACCCGACAGCGACGAGCTTTCCACAGGGCGAAAACTTGACGTCACTGATCCATTCCTTCCCTGGACGGTCCTCGAACGCCGGCTTCTCGGCCTCAAGGTCGCTGGCGCGGTACACTGCGAATGCGCCTTCTCTCGAAGTGGCTGGTGTGTGCTTGCCCGCTGGCTTTCTGCGGCGTCGGAGACCATTGTCACCCCCGTGGCCAACCGCAAGTAGCTCTCCGTCTGGGGAATACGCACACGCTCGCGCTTTAGCGGGCAGTGTACGTAGTTGGACGAGTCGCTTGCTGTCCATGTTCCAAACGCGCAGCGTTCGATCGTCTCCGACAGTCATGAACTCCCGTCGTGAAGGGTGGACTGCAAGGCCCCACAGCTCGAGCGCGTAGTGACCGGAGAACAGTGGCTCACCGCCGTGGAGAACACTGCCACTGGCCACATCCACCTCGGCTATGTCGCTGGAGCACGTCCCAATCAGAAGCTTCCTGCCGCTCGAGTCCATGCACACGCTATTGATCATCTTGCTAAAGCTGCTGGCCTGCAGCGCTTCCAAGTCAAAGCACTTGAGGGATTGGTACGTGGTGTTCCACATGACCACTCGACCGTCCTTGCCGCCGCTCAACAATACCGATGTGGTTCCAGCTGCACCTCCCGCTGTGCTGGTGCTGCAGACAGCCCGCGCTTCGCCATCGTGGGCCTTCACAGTCTTGGCTAACTCGCTGTCTCTCCAAACGTACAGCTCACCACTGGCTGCACCAGTCACGAACTCGCCTCCAAAGGTACAACCCGACGGGAAGAGCTGCAGACTGCCTTTCTTACCCACACGACCCTTCTTAGAGACCATCGTCTTGCCTTGGACAGTCCAGAACAACACGTTCTTGACACCACCCGTGACGATTGTGTCGCTGTTGGCACCGAAAGACGCGAAATGGTTGAGCGCTTTGTCCCCCTTTGCGGTCGCCAGCAGTTTGACCAGCGTCCAGGATCCCGAACTTGCGTCTCCCCACAGAGCCATCGAGTGGTCATCATCGGCGCCAACACTTACGAGTCTGGTTGCGTCCTTGCTGAACGCAAGCGACAGAATGCCGCGGGTGTGTGCGCCCTTCAGCTCGCTCAGCAGTTGGCCTGTGTGGGCATCCCAGACCCGCACTGCAGGCTTTTTGCCGCGTTCACCCGTGGCCACAAGGTTGCGCTTGGTGTCACAAACTGCAAAGCTGGTGATGTCGTCGCTGTGACCCACGTGGTGCCTCTGGAAGTGGCTCTTGGCATCGTATATGATGCCCACCGCGGCGGTATGATACACTATCTCATCCTGCGCGTTGTAGACGAGGTTTTGTCGCGCCAATTCACACTGGTACCCGTAGACCCACTCCAGTTCCACGCGCAGGTCTGGCTCACGAGAATTGGGTGTCGCGGCGTTCGTCGGTGCGGAAATGGCGCCTATCCACGGCTTCACGGCCATAAATTCGTCGCCTTCAAGCTCGTCGAACCCATCCGAAGCGTACTCTGAACCGGTCATGGACTCTGCATCTTCCCCCGCAAGCTGTTTGTCTTCCCCAATCTGCTCGTTTTCCCCAACTACCTTCCATTCCATGACACAGCGATCGTTTCCGCCCGTGCTGACGACGTACGTGTCTTTATAGCCCCACCGCACGTTGGTCACATGCGATGAGTGTCCACGATATTCCACTGAGCTCGCATTCTTGACTGTACACGGGTATCGGTAGAGCTTGACGAGACCGAAATCGTCCGAAGTCGCCAGCAATGTCTCCAGCGAGTTGCGGTCCACAGCATTCACGTCCGTGCCATCCGAGCACGGTGGCCAAATGCCCTGCACAGGCCACCCGAGCACACACGTCCACGAGTGCCATTGCGTGTCCTTTGTGCTGCTAGCCGACGTGATGTGTCTCCCCGTAGCGATATCGCAGAACAGCAATTCGTACGCACCGCAGTCGCTTTGGAGAGTGCGGCCGTCCGCCGAAAAATCCAAGTGCGTGATGTAGCTCTGGTGTTTCGCGAACGTCGCCGTCTTGACCACTTTGGTAGTGTTGCTGCCTTGTATCCGGTACAAATAAATGCAATGGTCGTGCGACCCCACGGCGAGCATGGAACCGTCGGGCGAGAACTTTATCTCACTGATCGCTTGCTTCGATGGTCGGTCCTCGAAGAGTTTCTTGGTGAGGTCGCTGTAGCGCAACAGGACGATCCCGCCAGTTTTTGCCTGCGCAGCCTTTGAGAGCTTGGAGAGCGCATTGCGACCGCCATACCCAACAGCAACAATGTCGGATACTGCCGATACTGCGCATGTGCGTGCAACACACCCAAGCTTCTGCATCCGCAACTGGGTCTTCTTGACCATGCACCACACTCGAAGGGTCTGATCATCACCAACAGTGCAGTACTCCGGCTTTGTGGAGTGACAGCACAGCCCCCACACCTCCATTTTCGAGTGACCTCGCGCAATTGTATTGAGCGCTGGCTGCGTACGTCCGGCATCAAGCTCCAGCAGATCGCTTCCTGCAGTGCCTACCAAGAAGACTCTGGGTGATCTCTTGGAGACGCACACGCTTCGGATTCCCGGGCTGAGCAGCGGTGCATCCTGGAGTGTCTGTTCTTTGAGATTGATTTCAGCCAGCTTGTTCATGTTGGCATCCCAAACCACGACTCTGGCGTCCTTCCCACCGCTGACGAGTTCCCGTTCCGTCGCATACAAAGCCTGCACAGCACTTTCGTGCCCAGGAACGACTTGAGCAACGTGTGGTGGGCTCTGGAATACGAATAAGGAGCCGTTCGAGCCACCGGCAACAACCATCGGCCCGAATGAAGCCACACAGTCAAACGCAGACGGTACCTTTCCACTTTGATGGGCCTTTTTGCCGAAAATGGCTTTCTTGGACGTAAGGTTCTTGCCCTGCTCATTCCAGAAGCGAATGTGTTTGTCGCCACAGGTGACCCAGTCGTTCGTGGTAGAGTGGTAGCACATACCGCGGACGTTGTTGCGTTCTCCGCGCGAGTGCGAGCACAGAATGCCGCTTTGCCAAGCGTAGATGGCAATGGAGTGGTCGTCGTCGCCACCCACGCTGCCCAGCTTGGTCCCATCGCTCGAAAAGCAGATTGCGTTCACAAACCGCTGGTGGAACCCTTCTAGACAGCGCGCTACGGGTTGTCCAATGGCCGAATCCCAGACGTAAATCTTGGGTTTCTTACCCATTTGCGAGGTGGCAAATGTCGTACCATTCGGGTGAGCGCACAACGCGACCACGTCGTCATCGTGGCTCTGAAAGAAGCTCTGGCTCTGACTTGCTTTGTCATAGACGATACCCAGCGCGGCAGCATGGTACACCACCTTCCCGTTGGCGTCATATCGCGCGTTGTTGGAGGAAGACTGCGCCTGGTAGCCGTGCACACGCTCCAGCTCCAGTCGAGTGTCTGGCGAACTTCCATCCGGCTTTAGCGCTTTCGCTTTTGTAGGTGCGACGATGGCTCCGAGCCAAGGCTTCACTGCCATAAACTCATCCCCAATGTCGTCACTTGAAGCTGCCATCGCCAGCGGATCATCTGCGCGTCTGCTTTGCCAATCCAACCTAAAACCATTGCTAGAAGCCCTCTCGGGGTGGCGCTTCTCGATGGTACTGTCCTCCTTGGGCTGCCGATCGTGCTTCCACACAAATACGCACCTGTCACCTCCGCCAGCCGAGACTATGTAAGCATCCTTGGCAGACCATCTGACCTTCGTAACGTGCGCTGCGTGCCCGCGGAGCTCGATGCTCGAGGCCTTCTCCAGTGCACAGGGATACTGGAACACTTTCACTTTCCCGAAATCATCGCCAGCGACTAGCAATTTGCCATCTTTGGACCGGTCCACGGAATTCACATCCGTGCCATCATTGTCTCCTTCCCAGATTCCCTGCACGGACCAGCCAAGTGTACTCGTCATGGAGTGCCAAACCTCGTCTCGGAACGTTGAAGCACTTGTGATGTGTTTGCCAGTCTTGACTTCAGTGAAAAGAAGCTCGTAAGCTCCTGAAGTGCTTTGCATGTAGTTTCCGTCCAGCGAGAAATCGATGTGCGTGACGTAGCTCGAGTGCTTCTTGAAAATGTGTCTTCTCGAGAAGCCCTTGAGCACGTCGTACAGATAGATTTTCGTGTCGTGGCTCGCTACAGCGAGAACTCGATCGTCTGGTGAGAACTTGACGTCACTCACCCATCGCTTGGGGTCATAGCACGCTTCCTTCACGCTTGTAAGGTCCATGGTATTGAAGACCACAAATCCACCCTGAGGTTGACGTCGGCTCGCATTGGCTGCGGACGTCTTCTTCTGCCGTACGTGAGCGCTGCCACCGTCTCGTGAATCCTCGCCACTACCCAGTCCAACAGCAATCAGCTTACCGTCACTCGAGTATCCACAGGCTCGTGCTGCAAGGGGGAGTACGACAAAATTCAACTCGCACTTGGTTTCCAAGTCCCAGATACGCAGCGTCTGATCATCCCCAACAGTGCAGCATTGGTGTTTTATGGGGTGAACGTCTAGACCCCAGACTTCGCCCAGGAAGTGGCCTTTGACCACTGCCTCGGGCCGCGTATTCTGCCCCGTCTTGGCGTCGATTTCGTAGATTTCGGATGCGTGTGTGCCCACGAGGATTGTTCGCTTGTCAGACGAGAAGCAGCAGCTCCGAATCGAAGCGTGGTGTGACTGCGGCGACGCTGTTTCAAGCGAATCGTGGATCGCGTAGGGCTTGCCGACCTGCTTCAGTTTGTCGTCCCAAAGCGCGATTCTGCCGTCCTTGCCCCCTGAAATAAGAAGCCCGGAGGAATAATACAGCGAGGCAATAGCACCGTCGTGCGCCTTGACCACAGCGGCCAACTGCCTCCCACTGAAGAAGTACAGTCCGCCGTCGGCAGCTCCGACGACCACCGACTTAGTAGAAGCTCCGCCGACGTACTCCGCCACGAGGAATGGCTGCAAGTTGCCCTTCTTCCCTAATAGCCCCTTCTTCGCGGCCACAGTCTTCCCGTCGGACGTCCAAAACTCCACGTACTTTTGCCCACAGGTAATAAATTCGCTAGGCACCAACGAACTCGTTGCGAGGTGGAAGGGCACTGCCTTGTTGCCCCTGGACGATGTTTTCAGCGTTGCGGACTTCCAGTCGTTGGTGGATTCGTAGATTGCGATGCTGTGGTCGTCGTCTCCGCCCATGGAGACCAGCACTTCTGGCGTTTGGAAGGCCAACTGCAGGATCCCGCGCTTGTGAAATCCCTGCATGATGCAGTGCGACTCGGTGGTGTCCAGGTCCCAGACGATAATCTTCGGCTGCTTTCCGATCTCACCGCTTGCTGCCAATGGAAGTCGCGGGTGCAGACACAGACTCAGCACGTCATCCGTGTGTGCCAGGTGATGACGCTGCTGCATGGTTTTGGTGTTAAGAACGACGCACGCTGCCGCGGCAGGGTACACGATTTCTTCGCTGCGTCCTGCTTTGGCGTTAGCCGTCGTCAGTGCGTAGCGAACGTTGTTCTTGCAGGCTTGTGCGCTGTACCCGAAGATCCAGTCGAGGTGGACGGAGACTAAGGGCGCTCCTCTAGATAGCGGAGGAATCTTAATGGGTGGCACGATGGCCCCGACCCATGGCTTCACTGCCATGAACATGTCCCCTGCATTGTCGTCCATTGCGGCCAGCGAAGCATGCTCCGTGTCTTTCTGGCCACGCAGCGTCATGTGTTTTGCAAGCTTGGCAGCCACGTCTGCAGCCTCGTCGTTCAACTCGACCTCCCCGTCCAGGATATTGTCCTGCCCGCTCTTCTCCGGACTCGCGTCGGCAATGTCGAAGAGATCAAACAGGTTCTTCGCGCGCTTGTTCTTCACGCAGTACTCTCGAAATTGCTCGCAAGAAATCGTGGGCGGAGGACCGTCCACCGATGATCGGTTCCTCGGCGCTGAGCTCCCAACAGATCTGTTGCACGTGGCGATCTCACGGAAGACGGACTCTGCCAGGAACACAAGCTCGTCCTCGTCAATCACCGCTGCCTCCAGCCCAACGACCGAACGGATATTGTCCCTGGAAGCCAGCGGCTGCAAGATCTTGGCCAGTCCGGAGAGCGTCGACTTGAGCGAGATGGTGAACTCGTCCAGGTCCAGCGCGCCATCCTCTGAGAGATCCCACGAGTCAAAGATCAAGTCAATCTTCTCGTCGAGCGATGTGGACGCAATAAAGGCCAACGCCGAGAAGAACTCAAGCGCGTCGATCACCGCCGCCTCGTCCGTCGCGTTTTGGATCTGCATCTGCTGGCCGGACGACAATCGCGAGCCTGGCTGTTGCTGCCACCTTCTGCCGAGAAACGGGTCAGCGAAAAGGTCGAACACGGCGTCCGCATGTTCCACCATAGTGGACATGGACGTCTGCGAAGTTGAGACGCAGGCCGTGGCGTGGCAGCAGATCGTGCGCAGTTGGCTCTGCGTGAGCGCGAAGCTGGTGGCGTAGTCGTAGAAGGCGCGCCAATACGCCTCAATCTCATGCACGCGCAGGTTGTCGAAGGGCAGGATGGCGTCTTTCAGCGCCACGGCGCTCGGGTCCCTCGCCGCCTCCAGCAGCAGCGCGTTCCCCATGGCGTCCGCAACTGCTCGCCGGCTTGGATTTGCTTTCGGTCGCACCCTTTCGCGTCCGCCCTCGCTTTTCCGCCAATCCGCGGCGTTCTCGCTGTTTTCAGCCACTCAGATCGCTCCAAACGATGGATCCCGCCCCTTTTGGGAGAGGCTCAGTCCCGTCCGTTGCGGAATGAGGGGGCTCGACCTGCGCTTGTCTGTTTGGAAGTGCGAGAGTCGGTTGCGCAATCCGGGTCCAGTGGCCGGGTTCTCGCCCCCCTTTGGGCGCCACTGAAAGTTCCGGGCAGAAAGCGAAAGAGCAGAAAGCGAAGCGAAGCAATCCGGCGCCAGCATGACCGACATCCAGAACTTCCAGACCTTCGGTGCGTGCCTGCGCGGCGCAGCCGTTTGTGCAGACGTGTTAGGCGCATGGAGATCTCTGTGCTGACGTGTTTCCGCGCTCCACGCATGCTTTTCCGTGCTGTGCGACGCGCTCGACAGACGCGTTCGCGGACGCCAAGGACGACTCGGGCATCGGCGGTGGCAAGGTGCACGTGCGCGTGCAGCAGCGCAACGGACGCAAGTGTCTGACGACGGTGCAGGGCCTGGCGGACGACCTGGACACGAAGCGCATCCTGAAGGCCTTCAAGAAGAACTTTAGCTGCAACGGCGCCATTGTCAAGGACGACGAGCTGGGCGAGATTATCCAGCTCTCGGGCGACCAGCGCACCAACATCCGCGAGTTCCTGCTGGACCAGGAGATCTGCACGGACGCGCAGGTGGTGCTCCACGGTTTCTAAGCCACGCCCTGTGCGGCAGCACGCCGGGGCCTTGCAGCAGCGGCGGCGTGAGGGCACCAACGCCTTAGAGGAGAGCGCGTAGCGAGGGCTGGGACGGAGCAAGCACGCGCTGTTGCCTGGCATGCACTCGAAGAGCTCCGACGGCTGCTTGCGGGGCCTCTCGGTGGCTGTTCAAGGAAATATATTTGATGATTCCACTCGACAAGCGCGGCGTTGGCATTGCTTAGCTCCACCTCGTGCAGAGGCGGCGAGTCGCCCACCTGCTCGAAGCCCCACGTACGCTTCTCGTACGGCGGGCTGCTGCATGTGCATGGACTCACAGGCGGCTGCGCCCTTTCCTTCCGCTCAGCCCAGACGCGTCCTAGCTGCGGTCCGTGATCTTGAACTCGGGGAACTCGAGGTCGGGCTGCCAGATGCCCTGCACGGTGGGGCGCTTGGTGATCACGGGCTTCTTCATGCGCGTCATCTTGCGGCCGCTCGAGTTGCGCAGACGCTCCAGCTGCTTGAGGATGAACGGGATCTCCTGGTTCTTCACGTCGCACACCTTGCGCTCGTCCGTGACTGCGCCAACCAAACAAAGCGCGTCGCCACATAGTCGTTAGCGTCGCCATCGCCATCGCCGCCCAGAAGCTGCCGTACGCAATGGCCAGCAGGGGACCTGCAGTCGTACCGTAGTCGCCGATGAGAATGGGGTGCTGCGCGCCCTTGAGCTGCGTCTCAAAGGTCACCTGCGGGTTCTCCTTCACGAAGGCCAGGAAGCGCTCGTCCTGGAGCAGCTGCCTGCCCGTTTGCGCCAGACAGAAAGCCACAGCGCAAGGTGAGCCAGCCGCGTCAAACGCCACCACTGCCACCAACGCCAACGCTGTGCGCAGACCGCACAGCGCGCTACAGCTACCCAGAGCACGCGTACCGGACGTAGCGGCTGCTGCCGCCGTACTGGCAGTAGCGGATCGTCACGTTCTTGAGCTGCCACACGCCGCGAGTCGCCATCTTGCTCGCTGCTTGCTGCCTGCTTGTCGCCTCGCTTCCTCGCTCTCGTTGCTGGGCCACCGAGCGCTTGGTCGCCACCCCTCGGGTCCATTGGTACATGGTACCATTTGTTCATCGAAATCCGCGATTGGTTCGCTTTTGGACCAATCGTGAGGCAGTTGCCGCCCCGCATGGGGCAACGGAGGAACGTCCAAGCGCCAAAGGAAGGCAAGGCGAGTGCGGAATCGCTCGGCTTGGCTCGCTGCGTGCACCTGGATTAGTGGCCGGAGGAGACACGGCATGGCGACGCCGGCGACGGGACGAGGAGATGCGGAGAAGAACGACGTGGACAGCCTGCTGCGGCTCGTGCGCGCGCACCAGCGGCAGCACGAGGACCGCACGTACGACTCCCACGAGCCCGCAGCAATCAAGCGCTGCAAGACCATGCTGACCAAGCTGCGGAAGCTTCTGCCCAAGATCATGCGCCCCGTCGCGAGCTTAGCGACGAAGGACGCGGTCTCCGTCCTGGAGGACTTGTGTCAGCTGCTGACGCTGCTGCTGGGCGGCGGCGTGTGCCCGCACTCCATGACGCTCTTCATGGAGAGCAGCAGCTCGAGAAACGACGCGGGCGCGGCCTCGGGTTTCTCGTCCTACCCGACGATGGCCACCATGCTCTTCTACATGGTGTCTTTTTATTCCAACGATCGTCTGCGCGAGGCGCAGCGCGGCGTGCTGGGCGTGACGCTGCAGATGGTGCTCTTCCTGGAGCGCAACGACATGTACGGCTTTGCCCACTTCTTCCGCGACGCTGTGCAGCTGCTGGAGGACTGCTTCCTTCTGGAAGAGTGCCTAAAGAACCGAGATACATCGGACGTATTGTCCGGCGACGTGAGCGTTGCGTGCTTCTTGGACACGGCGATCCACGTGTACCAAGACTCGGACGGCCCGCTTGGACCTAAGGGTACGGCCACGCTGTGTGGGTGCATGCCAATCGCTAACATCAACGAGCTGCGTGAGCGACGAGAGCAGTTGAAGCGTTTGCTTCCTCCCATTCATGTCAGTTCGTACGCGATGGCCGTGGGGCTGCGGCACTCTGTGGTGGTGCTGGTGGAGCGGATCGTTCGGGAGCACAGCGCGATGGTGGAAAACGACCGAGCGATGGACAAGCTGTGCCAACTCGTGGAGCTTTTCATTGCCAAGAACGAAACGCTGATGGAAAGTGCTGACCGTGAAGATGGCACTGTCTCCACGCAAGAAGCCCTGGACGTCACTCGGAGCACACTGAGGTTGTTGCACACTGTGCTCCAGACTAGCGCGTCCATGGAAAGGAGATTTGTCCGCTTGTCATTGGTGTATTTCGATTGCAGCTCCCTCCATGAAGAGCAAGCGCGGATACTAAAGGCGAACGTCGATACTCTGGAGATCATGGCCAAGGGGTTCGGCAGTCTGTCGACGTTCGCAACCGATACGCTATGGCAGTCGCTTGAAAAATGGCTCGACAGGATCATTCGACGACTGGATGGCGAGGACCGCAGAACCCGAAACGGCTTGGACGCATTTTGGAGACCTGTGATGGCGATTTTGGGGAGGTATGTGCGTCAGTTGAGTTCGACCCCTCCCGCGATGCTCTTGGTTGACATTTTGGACGCTATCGACATCACCAGCGTCAGCGAAACGGTGATCGCTAGCGCCATTGAGCTGGTGCATCATACGATAGCATCCAAGGGTATGCTTTTGAGAGTGGCTCGCTTCATATCCAAGCTGCTGGCAGTAAACAACAGCGACGGATCTGGTGCGAGTCGACCACCAAGCACATCAAGGAAGCGGAAGCGGGGCTCAGCAGCATTGACCGCTCAAGAACCTCCCTTTGGTCAGCGTCGCCAACACCACTCGTCTTTACATGAGAGACTAGGCCAATGGATACTGGACCTTCTTCTGTTCAAGAGCGACAACGATCGGAAAAACGTCGTGGCCATTTCGATCGGGTTGCGAGTGGTACTGCCCCTGCGGCGCTGCATCGCGGGCGTGTCGCGATCCGAAGAGTACGCCATCTCCCGAGCAGTTCTCCAGCGCGTAGATGGGGTCGTGAACACTTTTGCGCCGTCGCTCAGTACGATCACGAGTGAGTATTTGGACCTGTGGATCATCTTGCTGCAGTATTTCGACGATCGAGAGCTGGACAAGTATCGCGAGCTGCTGATGAAGGTGCTCGAAAACGTTCAGTCCCAGCAGTTCTTCGGGCGCAGCATTGAGCGGAGCAAGGAGTTCACTGTGCCGGACGCATGGGAATACGTGGAGTTCCTGAGGTTCTACCAGTCGCAGCCAAAGTGGCATGGTGCGGCTGCGGGCGAGATCGGCAACGTATTCGATGACCACGTGCTCCGTGCAGACGCTGTACTGGACGCCATTTTCCAGAAGGCAGTGCCTATGCACGGGATCTTCTTGACATACTTCGCGTGGTCACGTCCAACGCTGCTGAAGCTGTCCGGTGACCGTTTGTGGCGCAGCACGCTTCCATGGAAGATCTTACACCAGTCAATTTCTCAAGAGGGAGCCACGGATGGCGCCGTGTGCTCCTCCATCGCCATGACTCCACTATTCGCGTACTTTGCGGTGACGGGAGCGCTCGCGTCACCGGCAGAGGTGGTGATGAGCATCCTGGAGGTGCTGAACGTGAAGTTTCGACAGAAAGCCCCGGAAGCGCTCATGTTGGCGATGACCCAGGCCTGTGGCGCAATTCTTTGCGCTGCTGTGTGTGGCCAATCTACCGCTGACGAAGACGTGGCGAGCAGACCTGCCAAGCTTGCTGTTTCTGTTGGCCCACCTCACCTGTGGTGTTGTCAGTGCCAAGAGCTGGGAAACAAGAGGAGACCAGTGCCCGTATCGCTAGTGCTGTTCGAGCCGATTTTCTGCAATGGTGGCAGTGCGGCCAGCGAAACTCTGCAAGCAGCGAGGATTGCCGCAATCTCGAGCGTCTTCAAGCACTGCACCGTTGACTATGGGAGCGACGAAGTGGCATCGCGACTGGTGCTGCAGCTTTTGGCTGGCCTCGAGTCGCGCTGTGCACGTGTGCGCTTCGCGGTATCGGATGCATTTGCGGGGCAACCGCGCTTGTTTGAGGCTATGCTTGAACCCAGCAACAGCGGGTCCATCGGACTGATCGAGCGACTGGATGCTGTCATTACAGCAGCAGAAGAAAACGCCGGCAACGCATTGATACTGTCGGCAATGGCCATGGCTGGAGCTATCGGTTGTGAATGCGACTTACAGCGAGTCGACCGGGTGGAGGTTTGTATTTGGGTGCTATTACGGCTGACCTCTCTCTGGAGCAAGTTCGAGGTCGCGGGTCTCTCGCGCTACACGGCATCAGCATACGACCAGATTTGCCGGATAACGACGCATCACAAGGTGTCGTGGAGACGATTATGCGTCGAGTTTCCCGACTTATGCTACTTCCCCCTCGTCGACGAGCTGTTGGAGACGAAGATGCTGGACCTGTTTCTCCGCACCTTCATTAGCGCCAAGGTCAACGCCCCGGTTTTCTTACTGGCAAGCGCACCCTTCGTCCTCCCAAAGTACGTCGTGGACCAAAACGAGCGGATGCTGCACACCTACATCACGAAGTACAACGAGGCGGGCGAAGCGCAGGAAACTCAAGAGGACGACACAGAAGGAGATATGCATCGCGCGACGACCATCACAAACCTGCTTCTCAACCATCTCGAGTACGTGCTGAAAGACTTGATCATGCATCAGGTACGGGCAGAAGACAACCAGAACCGCATTGAAGAGTGGGAATTCTTGTTCAAGTTTTTGCCGGAGAATTCCACCGTTCACGACGTGATTTTGCACTCGCCGCTTCGGCTGTTGAACCTGCTGGCCTGGGAACTGGGTGGCGATGACTACCTCACGGCAAAACGAGCGTTTCGAGAGGTATCACTTTGCTTGCGAGATGATGGACGAGAAGAATTGTTCGGCCAACAGACGGGCATGGAGACGGCGGAAGAATTGATGCCTCGCCAATACTTCCTGGCGCTGATGACGGACCTCGGCAATCGAATCAGCGGGAAAAGCTCACTCGCGAGCTCGACAGCCAACAAGATTCGGGCTATCAAGAGCATCGAGAGGCTGTTTGGCCTCTTCAACAGCTCGTCGCCTGATGCCACCAGTGTTTCAGCGAATGGTGTCGTCGATTCGTTTGTTCCGAAGGTGATGGCAACTCTCAAGGGCGGCTTGATCGAAGGTGAGCTGCAGCCGTACGCGATCCGCGCGTGGGGGAACTTCCTGCGCATGCTCTCCACAAAGGCGCTCGAAGCAAACCTGAGCTCCATCGTCGTGAGTTTGCTTCCGTGCCTTGGGTACGGGGCTTCTGCCATCTTGCACGAGGACGGAGCCTTTGGCGACAACCCGTGCTGGAACATTGAATCGCTGGAGGACCCCACGCAGTCTAGCCAATCCGTCTTGGATTCTTCAAGCGACAAAGATGGCCCGCATAAAGAGACGATGACGGCCGCAGTGGCGATTTTGCGCTACTTGTTCGTCGAAAAGAAAGCTGAGCTGGGGAAAGTGTTTCCGCGGATCCCGTTGCTTCCGTCGATCCCCGAGCTGGATGAGATCTACGCCGCACTTTTGGACGCACAAGTTGGCGACCCGAAGCACAAACCTCTGCGGGAGTATTTGGTGGATTTATCCTCCTACGTCAACCACTGGGACGTTGCAGTGCGAGAGATGGCGCTGATGCAGCTTTTTCGGTGCCTCGTTGTCCGTGGCACTGAGCTCGAAGCATTGATGCAGAACGAGGGCGACCTGTTCATCGACGGGGCAGTTGCAAACTTGATCTTGTCGGTCTTGCAGCTCGCACGGACGGAAAGCCACGGCACGATCAAGCTTCTTTGCGCGAGGTGCATGGGCGCTCTGGGTGCAATCGACGGCGCTCGCATGCCTTTGAGCATGCTTTACATGGCGGGTGAGACAGAAAAAGGAGCACAAGGAAAAGCGGAGCCAAAAGTGGAGTACTCGTCCAAGGACTTGGCGTGTGTGCTGATTGAGTCATGGCTGGTCAAGGAGCTGCGCGCAGCGCCGGAGAACACCGACTCGGTAGCATTCGCGATCCAGGAGCTGATGAAGTTCCTGGCCGAGCTTCCAGCGGACCCCCAACACAGTGGACTAAGCTTGGCGACAACGAGCAATCGAGGAGCTTCGCACAAGGCGCGGCTGAAGACAAGTGCCCCCATGCCTGAGTGGATGAAGAGAAGGTTCGAGCGAAAGGATGTGCTTCAGTTCATTGAACCGTACTGGTCTACAAACTACACGGTATCGAGCGGTCGGTCGTCGAGCTACAGCAAGAGCCACGGAACCACTCGCGGGTCTTCAGGGAGTGCGAGCGCTGACCGAAATCTTCACCCCGCCCTGGACGACATTACTTTCTACGAAAAGTACGGCACGTCGTACGAGGAGTGGCTTCTCGCGTGGTGTCGGAGATTGCTGCATCTCTCCCAGCCACCGGAAAGGAAAATCTTCTGGGCCTGTCGAGCGGTGCTACCGACGTGCCCCCAGATTGCGCGCTTTTTACTGCCGTACTTGATCCAGAACGTGCTCCGGTCGGGCAAACCTGCTGTGTTCACGGAGCTCAAGAAGGAGGTGATGGCGGTACTGAACGATGAGGGGAGTGGCGTGATGGTGGACGATGCTTTGATGGAATCATCGGAGGCTGAGCATACAATCGACTCGGCGTCATCAAGTGTGAGCGGTCAGCGCTTGCTACCCGACAAGCTGATCGGGGAATATTCTCGCCGTCACCACCAGTGTTCCCAGACGATATTTTCTACGATGGACGAGCTGAATGACTGGGTGTGGAGTGCCGAGAAGAAGCGGTTGGCGCTCAGCGGCAGCGCAAGTCGACAGACGGCTGCGTCTGCACGTAGCGACATGCCCTCGGAGCTGGAGGACCAAGAGAAAGACAATCTGGAGGAGTTCCTGAAGGATATCCCCAGTCGCTCGCTTTCCAACGCAGCATACCAGATCAAGGCGTACGCACGGGCGATTCAGTATTTTGAAGTGTATCTGCGTCAGCAGCCATACCTGCCGGCGGACGAGCGGGAAAACAGCATCGATGTGTCGGGGTCTGTTCAACTGTCGCTGATCGCCAAGAATGCCTTCTACCTCCAGCAGCTTTACAAGAGTGTGGACGAGCCGGATGCATTAACCGGCTTGGCGACTCTGCGCCGCCTCTACGACGCGCGCCGGTACAACGACATTGGGGCGGATTCCCGCTTGGGGCTCCAAGAGCAGGGTCTCAACATCACGGACCTAATGCATCAAATTATCGATTACGAGCAGCTGGCCCAGTGGGAAGACGCGCTGGCGTGCTACGAGCAAGCGATTCAAGAAATCCAGTCGGCGCTGTCGTCCAAAGCATTTTACTCGACTCGGCCGCCTCAGAGCCAACGTGCGCTGCTGCCGATTCCCGGAGGGGCATTGGATGGAGAGACGCACGCGAATCCCGAGCAGGTGAAGCCTGAGCTTTATTCGGGGATGATTGGCTGCCTCATCCAGCTGGGCCGGCTTGAGAGTGCGTTGCAGCACATCAACGGCATCGTGACCCAAGAGCCGAACTTCATGGGAACACTGTACCCATTCGCGCTGGAGTGCTCGTGGCGTCTTTCGCGATGGGAACTACTATCTGATCTGCTGAGTGCAGAGAAGCAGAACCCGCTGCTCCTCTCCTCGAGCGCTGCTGTCAACACGTCCGGTGGATACGGGGCGGCCAATATGCGGATGAAAGGCGACGATGTGTCACAGTTGATGCTGGTGCGAGTGCTCCACAGCTTGCACGGGGGCCAGCAAGAAGACTTCCAGCGCAATCTAAAAGCAGCGCGCCTAGAAGTGATGGGGCCTCTGTCTGCTGCGTCGACCGAGTCTTACCAGC
The DNA here is from genome assembly GCA_023338205.1 of Halophytophthora polymorphica. NCBI lineage: Eukaryota > Oomycota > Peronosporomycetes > Peronosporales > Peronosporaceae > Halophytophthora > Halophytophthora polymorphica. The sequence continues at coordinate 35,822 of JAADYJ010000004.1, read as the reverse complement.
GAGCGTACCCGCTTCTGCAAAAACTTCACTTTCTGCACGAAGCAGAGCAAGGGTTTGTGTTCCTGCAGAAGACGAAAGGTGTTGTCGACCTGGAACAGCGCAGTTTTCAGTGGAGGAACCAAAGCCCATGGGACCTGCGCTACGATTCGATGTCGACGGCGCTGAAATACCGGGACCCGATACTGGCGTTGAGGCGTGTCATCCTGCACGAAGCAGGGCTGCGCAACGAGGTTTCTCACAACTGGCTGGTGTACGCGAAACTCACTCGGAAAGAAGGGTACATACGCTCGGCGACGAGTGCGGTCATGCACGCTGCAGCGCTCGACAACCAATATGCGCTGCTGGAAAAAGCGAAGCTCCTGGTAAGCCAAGACAAGATGTATGAGGCCCTCCAGATCCTCGAGCCGGTGGACATCGACGCGTCGAAGCTGGATTTTAACGTCGAAGATCCTCACTACTGCGCGAAGAATCTGCTTCTCGCTACTAACTGGATGCAGGAATCGGGTCAGCGGCAGGGCAAACAAGTGATCGAGCGCTACCAAGCCGTCATCCGATTCGATCCCAAGTGGGAGAAGGGGTACTTCTTCTTGGCCAAGTACTACGAGTACCTGCTCAGTGTGAGCCACCCGGAGGCTATGGGCGGAGCTCTGGGAGGAGATGAAGCTGCCGCTTTGTTGGTGGATTCGGTCTTTCACTCACACCTGATCAACCTGATGCGAAACTACGTGCTGGCGCTGAAACACGGGACGAAGTTCGTGTTCCAGTCGCTCCCTCGACTACTGACACTGTGGTTCGAGTATGGCGAGGTGCTCTACGCAAGCACACAAAGCGGGAAAACGAGCAGCAAGGCGAATAAGGCGATGCGCCATATCGAGATGGGTCTAAGTCAGTCTAGCACGGAGCAGCAGATCCTGACAGACATCACTCAGGTTATGAGCGAAGCTGCCGACTCACTGCCCGCCTACGAGTGGTTAGTTTGCTTCCCACAAGTGACTTCACGTATCTGCCACCCGAACCCGGTGGTAGTCGACGGCGTGAAGAAGATCATGATCAAGGTGCTCGTGGCGTACCCGACGCAGGCAATGTGGCCCATTCTGGGCCTCTCTCGGTCCCTAAATTCCCAGCGACGGAGCCGAGCGCGCGATATCATTGCCAACACGCAGCGCCAGTTTGCAGCTCGGGGTGACCAAGATACCTCGGATAGTTTCGCGGAAGGAATGCGCTTGGTTGAAGAGCTCATCAGCCTTGCAGGCCACGACCCAGCCAACCAGCGGAAGATCCATATCCGCTTGACTCGGATTCGCACGAGAATTCTTGTGCCGATTCAAGCAGCGTTGACGACCGTATTGCCGACGTCTGGTCTTGCTCCGGGGGACAACCGCCACACGGCCTTTTCTCCGAACGCTCAGATTCACATCAAGGCTTTCAGTGACAAGGCCGATGTGATGATGACGAAAGAGAAGCCCAAACGCATCGAAATGATGGGCACCGACGGGAAAATGTACCCGTTCCTGTGCAAGCGCGAGAAGACTGGCGACCTTCGCAAGGACGCCCGCATGATGGAGTTTAATACGATGATCAATAAGCTGCTGCAGAAGGACCGCGAGGGGCGCAAGCGCAAACTTCGACTCCGGACGTACGCTGTGGTGTGTCTTAACGAAGAGAGCGGGCTGATGGAGTGGGTGCGGAACACGAAGGCGATGCGGCAGTTGATCGGCCAGATCCACAAGACGGAGCGCGGCTACATCCAACCCGTGCGGCTGACACACGAGATCAAGGAGAGGTACCTGGCGATGCAAAAGAAGTACGCAGCCAACGTCCCCATGATGGCGCTATATTACCGACGCAAGGTGCTGGCGCTGCCGGTGTTCACGCCGCGATTCCACCAGTGGTTTTACAACAACTTCCCCGACCCGACTGCGTGGTTCGAGTCTCGGCTCACCTTCTCGCGCTCGGCAGCCGTGTGGTCCATGGTAGGTCACATCATTGGTCTAGGTGACCGGCACGGCGAGAACATCCTCATCGACTGCACCAACGGCGAGTGTGTGCACGTGGACTTTGATTGTCTTTTCGACAAGGGACTCAAGCTGGCGAAGCCCGAGATCGTGCCCTTCCGGCTCACGCCAAATATTATTGACGCATTTGGCATCACGGGCGTCGAGGGTGTCTTTCGTCGTGTCAGCGAGGTCACTATCCGTTTGCTGCGCGAGAACAATGAGACGCTGCGCAGTGTGCTCGAGTCATTTATCCACGACCCGCTGGTCGAGTGGGGTCGTCGTGGAAAGGCGTCGCAAAGCAGTAGCACGAACAAGAGTATAACAGACATTTCCAGCGAGCGGAGCAAGGAGGAGACGCGCATCATCCTGAAGACCATCGACGACCGGTTGAGCGGGATCTACAACCTTGGCGATGCCATTCGCCCGCTCGTCTCGTCCTCGCACCGACGCATCCTCCCCGAGAATGACTCGCTGCCACTCTCGGTCCAAGGCCAGGTGGACAAGCTCATCCACGAAGCTACGTCGCACGAGAACCTCGCGCAGATGTACATTGGCTGGATGCCCTTCCTCTGAGAACTCAATTCGGATGAAGCGCCCATGATCGAGGATGAAGTTAGTGGTAAGACGTGCATGTAAAATTTACGCTTGCCGATCGCATCAATGGCTGGCTGAGTTTCGTGTTCTACCGCGAGTGTGGTTTTGTTGGTGCAGACACGTTGAACCAATAGCAAATGCGCGTGGAGGGAGACCTTCGCGTTGCACGTCTTCCGTCTGATACGTTTGTAGTGCACAAAGTGGGGTGCCCGCGACAACAAGGTAGAGGTGCGATGTTTTGTAGCGTCGTCTACATGCATGGCCCGACGTCGAGAACTACAACAATGTGATACTTGAATGCCAACCTACACAGCACCCCGGAGCTAGCAAGCACGCGTATCGCTAGTTGCTGCCTTAGACTTTGAATAAAGGTCAGCTTGCATCCACTTGAGGGCCACTGCCTTCTCCTTTTAGTGACTGCATGGAGGCAAACCGATAGACTCACGCGCCGTTGCAGTCCGTGCACTTGCCGTTGAATAGCCTCTCGACCCACCGGTTCCTGGTCCACACTGCGCTCTTCGAAACGGTAGCAGCAGGGGCCAAGTAGTCGAAGCAGTGCCACGCACCAGCCCAAACGTGCAGCTCAGCCTGCACTCCGGCCGCCCATAGCTTCCTTGCGTACGCCACGTCCTCGTCACGGAACATCTCCGCCGAGCCGCATTCCACGTATGCTGGTGGGAGCCCCGACAGATCTGTGGCTCTTCCCGGCGCCTCCCAGTCCTCCACGTCGTCCGTGCCACTTCGCGATCCCAGTACGCAGCCCCACGCGTAGATGTTGCTCTTGCGGCTCCAGATGCCACCCTCGTCGTCGTACTGTGTGGCGCTCACGCTATTGCTGCGGTCATCCAGCATGGGTGTCGTGAGCAATTGGCCGCAGAGCTTAGGACCGCCGCGTTCACGGGCCATGAACGTGACACAAGCGGTAAGGCAACCTCCAGCCGAAATGCCAGCGAGGAGAAGGCGCTCAGGGTCGATGCAGAGTTCCTTCAGGTTGGCTCCGACCCAGCGATATGTGGTGTAGGCTTCTTTGATGGGCGCCGGGTTTTCTGGGGCCAAGTGGTACTCGGGCGTGATGAGGATGGCGTTGCACGAGGCCATGTACTGCGCGTAGGACGGGAGTCCGACGAAGCGATTGCCGAAAACCATACCGCCCGGGTGGTAGAAGAGGATGGCGGCGTGCTTTTTGGTCGGATCGAAGGACTTGGGCCGGAAGATGGAGACGGGAATGTCTCCGTCAGGTCCAGCAATCGTGCGCTCTTCGTGTGTACCGCCACCACCCGCAGCCAAGACGTTCTCGGCCGTGTCCACGAACGCTTTGCGCGCAGAACCGAGCGTCTCGCCAGATACGTGCGCCGGGAAACCGTCAGCGTGCGTTTGGGCGAGGGTTGGCACAAGTTCCGGGTCGTACGGCGGGCGGACGGGAATCTCCATGGCGGCTGGTGCTGGTGCTGGTGCTCGGAGGTTCAGGCCAATGCTGAGAGGTTGGCGAATTCAGAAGTGAGCATGCTGTAGGAGAGGGAAGCGCCGGGGAACGACAAGGGCACTGCCAACCTTGTGTCCTGACCCCTACGATGCGGAGAGGCTCCGACAACGAATGATGACACCACATCTAACTGGGATGCCCAAATCGTTCTTGGACTTCAACGTGATCGACTTGAAGCAGAATTGAGTTGAAGGCTCAAAGTCACAGTCTGGCAGAACTTGCGCTTCCACGAGTTCCTGGAACACATCGTTGACTCTGTGCACAGCTGTGAATGGCCATGGGAGCATTTACCTCGGGCAAGTCCAGCAGCGTCCGGGCCCAGGTTATGTCATACAACAGTGTCTTCTAGGTACCCTTCTTACGAAGCCGGGTATAGCGGTTGCAGATGCTAGCTGCAGAGCGCTGGTACAGGAAAGCAGGATGGATGGCCATGCGCTTCGCAATGCTCATTGACACTGCTGTCTTGCGGACCCAGACGGGGAAGGTGGCCGTCTCCTGCAGGATGAAGGCGTCTTCTTCAGGTGAGTAGCGTGGCTGTGATCGCTTCTTGAACTGTGTTGCCCCCGGAAGGCGTTGGAGGCCGGCGCATCCGTCAGCATGACTGCGGCAACGCCGCACGTCGTTGTGGGTGCAGACGTCGTGCTTGCAAAGTGTGCAGGTCCCGTGCTCGACCACCGTTTTGGTCCCGAATACCAACGCCCAGTCCTGCGACGGGTGGCTCTTGGTTGGGGTTGGCTTAGACTGGCGCCGAAGAATCGAGCGCAGGGTGACCCCATCGCGTTCTACTTGCGAGGCCTTTGCCACAGTCTTCGACACCTTCCGCTCTACCACATATCCAGGCTTGAGGGCTGACCCCTTGGGGTGGTTCGGATGGAAGTCGGCGAGACTGGCGATGAGGTTGTCTCCCACGGCCTCGAACGTCGGGCACTTCGGCACCGGCACGTGCACCATGGTCATCCCCCGCTCAGCAACCTGCGCCTCGGCCTCAGACGCCGTTGCCGCGCACTATGGGCACGGATGTTGGCCGTTTGCCACCGCGCCCACCGGTCGCGGTCCCCACTGATGGCCGTTCGCGCAGATATAGCGGCACTCGTCTGAAAGTCGATTCCAGTGGTAGAGCGGCGTGCGGCCCCGCATCGTCAGCTTGGCCAGGATGTCTCGGTCGCGGACTGCTGTCTCCATGGCTCGAGGGTGTGTCGAGAATGAAGCGGCGACAAGGCCAGGTTTTTGCTCAGGGTGCTTCAAGTGGGCTTGCAGCTCCATGGATATTTCATATTGCAGGTTTTTGTGCGATACAAATAACAATTACGTGATGCGAAAAATGCAACACACGAAATCTGATATTTCAAACGTGGAGGCTTCCAGCACTCCCTCTTCCAAAACCCTCCTTAAGCATGTCACCACGCTATAGCATACCACACAAGACGCTCTGCGGAGTCGAAGCCGCTGTGGTCCGAGATGGCACCAAATGCCGCCGACGGGCAGCCGGCCGCCTCTGCTCCGGTAGCTGCAGCGGCGCACGAGGTGTCGTCCGAGGTGACGCTAGAGCTGCAACAGGCGCGCAGTCACGGCGATGCCGTTGAGGCAGTCGGAAGGGACGAGAACGCCCCACAACTGCTGGTTGTGCGTCCGAAGACGGTCGTGGACGTGGATGCCGACGGAGACTTGCTCGTCCCGCGACGGCGGCCCCGCAAAAGGAAGACTGCTTCGCTTGAGACCCACCAACGTTCAAATCGTGCAACTAGCGGCAGTGCCGGCGGTATGGAGCCTGACGATATGTTCGTGCTGGAAGCGCAAAGCTGCAGCACATGGGAAGCCGCGGGCACACAGCTCTGGCGCGCCGCACTGTTGCTGGCCGAGTACGTCTACGCGAGGCCGGTAAACCCCCACGCTTTGTCGTTCTCTTGATGTGAAGCTCTGGTTAGAGCCACAGTGGAGTTTGCTTAAACACCCACGCACACCTACGGTCACGCCTGAACTCGTGCCACAGGAGCTTTTCACGGGTTGCAGCGTCTTGGAACTAGGATGCGGCATCGGTGAGACGCTGGGTTTTGACGGTCACACCACCAATTGAGAGTTGTGTGGACTGATCCGTGGTGAGGACGTGCTTGTGCCCGTTGTGCTGTGCTCTTGTCGCGCTAGGCTTCGCGTCTATCGTGGCATCTCGCTTCGCTCGCTGTGTGTTCGCTTCGGATAGCGACACCGATGCGCTGCGCCTCGCCCAGCGAAATGCCGAACGCAATCACCACGTGAGTGCGAATATCTCCCTGTACTGCTGTTTGTGCGATTGCCTCGTTTGGCTGCTGGATTGACGCGGTCGTGTGTGGACATGCGTCCAGGGCGAGCTGCGCTTCCGAAGACTGAACTGGGAGACCAACGCATACTTAGCGCTCAACTCGGACTCCCCCCGCGATGAGTTCGATTGGACAACAACGGATCAAGACATGATGGAAGCGCTAACCACCGTCATCGCGAGGTAAGCAACGAAATTCGCGCGTGGGTCTGCGTTGCTCGGCGAATTTCATCGTAGGACAACGTTCTCATGGTGAGGCCTCCTTGTCCGGCTTGCAAGTGACGTCTTCTACGATGACACCACGACCGTCGCGTTCCTCACTGCATTGCGAGGCGTTATGCGGCGAAACCCTCAAGTGAAAGCCTACGTGACACTGGAGCGTCGCACGGTATTCTCGGCGATGTCTATGCGAGTCGTATCGCTTGGATACGACGCGTTCCAGGAGCACATCTGCTCGCATGACCCCGCGAGCTGCCACACTCGCGTATTGATGAACCAAGTGCGCTGTCGAGAGTGCACCGCTAGAGTTGAACGCGCTTGCAAGGTTGCTGCTTCTACCAGTGATAGCAACAGGAACGACACGGATCTGCTGCGCTTTGTGGTGCATCAAGTTCCAGTAGGCCAAATCCCGCAACGATTCCAGTACGACAGACTCTCCACGCTCATGATATGGGTGATCGACGCTGTCGTCGCTCCTTACCGATATACAAAGGCCAGGGCTGGCTAATTCGAGTGTAAGTGAATGCAATAGTGTGTGACTAGCTTGGTTAGTTTCTGCCTTCCCGCAGCGCGGCGCCATTGATCGTGTTCTTGGCGGAGAAAGTGCGAACCAACGTGTTGCGGATGCCACCGGCGATGTTGGAGACACCCCAGGACCGCGCCGACGTGCCGCTGTCTGTGGCAGCGTTCGCAGGCTTGATGTTATGCAGCCACGCCTGCAAGATGGTCTCGAAACGCCTGAAGCCTCCCAGCGTCATGAGGTTCAGGCGCGCAGGGCACTGGTTGACATCCAGCGCCTTTTCAGCGTCGCTGGTGTGGGCCGGTGTAGTATGTGACCGCACGTGGGCATTGAACTCCGTCTCAAACCGTAGACTCCATGTGCGCAGATGCATCACGCCTTTCTCAAATGGCGCTGCTTGCAATTCGTTCAGTTTCCCGGTGGTGCGAGCAAAGTGGCTGGTTGAGAAGATGCACAAGGACGCAGGCAAGCCCGGAGATGATACGTTAGTTTGACGTATCAAAGAGAGCCCAGAAGAGATGCGGGTTGGCTACACACTCGATGGCCACACTGATGCACTGGTCCAGAAGTCGAGGAAACAGGTCGATGTGCGAGCAGGACGGCGCCGCAAGCATGCGCTGCGCCAGAGGCTCCAGGAACTGCTGCACCAGTCTTTCCACGAACTCGTTCTGAAGGCGTGGTGACATCACCAGGTAGACAGACCCCAGCATACACGTGTGAGCCATACATGAAACCAAGCACCCAAGAGAGACTCACGCAACGAACCGCGGAGACCCGCGGGCGGCTGGATCCCTTGAGAGCTGAGGGGACGCAGAGCGTCTTGGCCGTCTGGATCGACGCCAGTATCAAGCACATGGCACACAGTTAGGTGGGACTGGGTACGAAAGGCAGCAGTAAAAATGCCCTTGACCAATTCGTACCACCTCAACGATCTCCAGGAGGCACTCGGTGAGCTCCGCGAGGAGTACCTTGCACTCTGCGTGGACGTCGAAGAACTCGGCGGAGATATGGGCGACTTGTGGGATCACGAGCGGTTGGTTGCCAGCCAATCGAGGAGTGGGCACCCCGCGTGCTGAGGCTAGAGGCGTTCGAGGAGTGGACGCTGCGGAGGAGGTGCAGGATGACGATGGGGACGCGGGTCCTTCCGGTGCAGCCGACTTGGTACGGCGCAGACTGGCCTTGGGCTGCGAACACTCTCGGTCGACGCCGTCGTTGGCTTGGATAGTGCTCGAAACCCGACTGGCGAGGTCTGTGAGACGCGTGAGCGAGTCATGCTGCGCCAGCATGGCCCACATCATGCTACCGGCCTCACCGCCGGCGCCGTTGTTGTCGCCGTTCGTGTCTTGGAGACGTGTGGCGAGCTTGTACCACATGACGCGAGTGGCTTTTGTCCACGCTACGTACTTGCGGAGCACGGGCAGCAGCATGGAGAGCAGCATGACGAATGGGCAAGCGGTCGATCTCCTGGAGCGTGGCTCCAAAGCCATCTCCAACTCGCCCAGGGCACACAGCACCTGGTTCCCCACCGAGGAAATGCCGTCTTCCGTGAACTGCTCCACATCAAGGCGCTGCAAGCATTGATGCAAGTCGCCATAAAGCCGAGCAGTGAAGCGATAAAACCCTGTGTCGACAGCGGAACCGCCAGTTCCACGATGAGAAGACTCCTGACGGAGCTGCTCCTGGCTGCGACTGCTGTCGACTCCGGACTCTGACTGCTTCGCGTCGCCATTCTTTCTTCGGTGGGCCCCGCTCTTCCGCTTCAGTAAGCGTGGCTTCATGATGCCCTGCGAGTCGGCACCAAGTCGGAGGTCTTTCGTCTTCTGCTTGGCCTTCTCCGGAGCAAGATGCAGTCGGACAAACTGCACACGACGGTGAAGCCGCTATTAATATTCCCACCGAGGTGTCAGCCCCCTGTAGCATTCGACACCGCCATCCGACTCCTCTAGCTCCTGCACAATAGACTACTAGTATCCTCTTTGCCTCTCGTTCCCTCCACGGCGCTACTCGAAGCCGAAGCCCGTGATCTCCATCTGAATGACCTGTTGAAACCCACACGAAGACATTACGCAGCCACAAGGTGAGCATGCGGCAAGCTGTAGGATGTACACGCACAAAAAAACAGTGAAACGTACCAGAGAGAGGTAGGTAGCCAAGTCCTCCTTGGACTCGTAGACAGGCAGGTCGATACGATTGAAGCACGTGTGTGCTCGTGGACACATACCGAGCGGTGGCGGGCCGGGCGGCACGAGCTGCAGCGTGAAGGGATGCACGATCCCGCTGGCGCTCGTGAGCGCCTTGAAGCCCTCCACGGGCACACGCGAGGCACCCGTCGTGAATTGAAGAAGACGCGCTCGTTGTTCATCCGTAAAGCCTCCCACGACGTCCCAGAACCACTGCACGACCTCAATGTCACGCTGCAGCCCCTCCGAGTCGTCATCGGCCACCGAGTGACGCACGCGGGAGTTACTCTGCCAGTCGTTCACGTCGAGCGTGGGCAAGCCGCAGAGGAAGAAGTCCAGTTCCTGGTAGTCAAATATGGTGAGCAGCGACTTGGGGATGACCTCGTAGAGTCCCTGTAGCAGCGCCGAGAGCTGCTCGGCCACGCTGTCCAGCATGCGGTAGCGCAGCACGAGCGCCAGGTACTCCATTTTGTTCTCGTCCGTCACGTCAATATCCTTCCCGCCGGGTTTGAGCTCCACCTCGCCGCCCGAGGGCGTTTGCACGCTGAAGGTCACACAAAGCGCGTCCACGCCGTCGTTGTCGCGCATCCAGCGCAGGTTCTTGTGTAGTTCCTCGTCGAGGAACTCGAGGTCCGAGAAAGTGATCGGCACACCCAGCAGGTGCTTGAGCAGCGGTAGCGCCAGGCGCACTTCGAGCACGAGGCCGTCCAGGATGGCCTTGCCCAGGAGGCGACCAGCGAACGTGAAGTACTGCAGATGGTCGTCGGCTTCAGCCACACACTTGGCCGACTCGGGGTTGATCCAGTAGCTGGCGTTCTCAGAGTCGGCAGTGCAGAAGAGGCCGCGCTCAGCCGCGAAGAGATCGCGACAGACGAGCAAAAACCACTCGCGCAGGACGCCACCAGCATCCAGTGCCGGCTCGCCCACGAAGCCAATGTTGAGGTGCTCGGGCATGCGAGCCGCGTCGAGACCGGGAGCCCCAAGCTGGCGAAGCGAATCCTCCAGTAGCTCGTCGCGTCGAATGTCCAGCTTGAACATGGAGTCCGTGTACGGGACGGCCAGCTGCGAGACCTGCTTGAGGAACCAGCGCTTCTTCTCGCGCCAGGTCATGGCCAGCACGCCCTCAAAGTCCAGCGGGGGCTGCTGCTGCGGCGTGTCCACGTCCAGAGCGAGTGAGTCCGTCTTCCGCCAAGCCACACGGCCCGAGGCGTTGAGCTCCGAGAAGAAGCCCATGGAGGCCGCGTTCTTGCGGTGTAGCTGCTCGGCCAAGTCGCCATGCAAGTGCTTGGCAGACGGGTTCTTGGTCAAGAAGGTGTTGTTCCGCAGCTTGTGCACGAGCGAGTCGGTTCGAGACAGCGAGCCCGAGTGGGCTGGCTCCATGGTGCGCACCCAGACGAAGCCGCCGTTGGGCAGAGGCACACGCTGCCACAGTCGGCGGCGACTGGCGCCGCGCTGCTTCTGCGTGAGCTGCATCTCGTTCAGTCGACGATAGCGCAGCGCGCGCTGGCGCATGCTCACCATGGCCTCCAGCTCCTGCAGCGACTCGAGCGACGACGCGCTGCGTAGCATCGGCAGCGTCTTCTGGCGCGCCGCGAAGCCCAGCACGGGTGCGCTACTGCAGACGTCGCTGTCGCTCAGCTCGCTGGACTCGCCGATGATGGCCATATTCGCGTCGGACGTCATTAAGAAGGAGTTCTGCAGCAGAGTTGAGCTCAAAAGACTGCCGCGGTCGCTGCCTAGTGTCCCGTTGGCGCGTCGGCCGCCCAAGGCAGCGGGAGCGGAGCCGGCCACGCTGCCGCGGTCGTCCTGGGCGTTGTCCGCGGGCGTGTGCAGCTTGGAGAAGGCGGCCGAGGTGCCGCAGAGCGAGCAGAGCGCGCGGTCCGGGTGGTTCATGTGCACGCACACGATGCACTGCCACTCGGTGCGGCCCTCCTCGAGCTCCGTGTCCACGAGGTCCTCGCGCAGCAGCAGGTTGCGCGTGTCGATCGAGTCGATGGCGTAGTCGTCGGCCATGGCCTTGCGGCAGTAGCCGGCGCACAGGACGATGCAGCAGAAGATGAGGAACACGCCGGCGCCGATGCCGATCATGACGCCGCCTAGCGCCGACGTCTCCGCCATGGCGCACGCCGCTCAAGTGTGGGCGCCTGCCCGCTGGTTCTTGTACAGGGTGACCTAACGCGCGGACGGAGGTGGTCTAAACGCGCGGACGGAGGTGGTCTAACGCGCGGACGGGTGGCCTAACGCGCGGATGAAAGTGACGAGATGGCTCTGCGGTGCCGAGTCTGATTGTGGTGCCGAGGGGGCGGGTCGGGCCAGCGAGCTTGAGCTGGAGTGCACCCAGAGAAGCCACTTTAGCTTCGCCGATATCACCTCTGTAGAGCAGCTTGGACTGAGCACGACCGCAGGCAAAATTCTGCTTCACGACGCCGCGGGTGCTGTTTACTCACTCTTCTCAGTACTTGTGCGATACGGTACCCGTGCAAACTGACTTGGGGCACTGTTTTCCGTTTGCGGGGTGTGCGCATGTACTGGCATAAAACAGATCCCTTCCCAAGTTGATTTCGTGCGCCATCGCCATTTCCCCCTGCAGTGGCCGGTCGAAAGGCGCACGCGCACCTGTTTCCAGGCAGCCTTCCAGTCAAGGAACGCGCCGCGCCCCGTGCAGAAATGCTGGTCTCCGCAGATAGCAGTGGAAGCTGCGCCGGCTATTGCTGCAGCTTGTGGCGGCCCAAGTGCCGCGCCATCAGCGGATTGATCAGTCGGGCGTCGCAGCATCGCGCTGTCGCCGGTATCACAACGGTATCACACCGGTATCGATTAGTGCCCCTACCCCTCAGCTGACGGTACTGCTGTCACGCGCCCGTGTCAAGAAACGTCGCCCTGGAAGCCGGAGGAAGCACGTTGCGGGCATTCGGCTTCCTGCTTGCTCGCTATTAACTGCTAGCGCCTCGCTACCCGTGGCCCCAGCGCCGTCCACGCCTCCTTCCGCCTGCTCTCCGCGTCCCCATCGGACTCCTTGTCGCCTGCTGCGTTGCTAGAACGAAGGTGCGTTCGTCTGTTTTGGGTGGCGAAGCGTCTTGTGTCGCAGGCGCGTCGTGGGGCAAGGGAGCCTCCTTGGTGTTCGCATGCGCGCAGTTAATGGGAGGCGTCGCACGCGCAGAGCAACTGATCGCGGCTGTCCTTGCTCGTCTACCTAGCGCGTCGTAGGAGCAGAGCCGCCGGCTAGCGTTGGCATTGCCAATCTCGCGGCCAGGATACTAGGCCGACGCCCCCGCCGCACGACTGGGCGACTTCGACCGGACGGCCCGCGCGATAAAATGACGGATGCTTGTATGTCTGTGCCCCCGCGCTCGGTGTTCCTGCCGCCGCACATTGTGGTGCTCGTGCACGGCAACAACGGCGCGGCCTCGGACTTTGACGCCGTGGAGGCAGCACTACTGCGCAAGTTCGGCGCTGGTCAATTGCTGGTCATCAAGTCCCACGCCAACGAGCCGGACACGTCGCTGGGCGTGGAGATCGGCGGCACAAGACTGGCCAAGGAGGTCGTGGAGACAGTCTTTGAGTACGATCTGAACCCCAAGGTGGAGCGCTACAAGTTGTCCATTGTCGGCCACTCGCTCGGCGGGCTCTACGCGCGATACGCGCTCGTGCAGATGATGGCGTCACTCAGCATGCTGCACGTCGAGTACGTTAGCTTCGTGACCATCTGCACGCCGCATTTGGGCTCACGGCGCGCCCGGGGCCCGTCCACCGTCAAGGTAAGCCATATTGGAGCTGGGTCCTGGTCCGCGGAGAGGAACTGACTCCCAAGAGCGCGCGCTGTGCCCACATGTGGTGGTCTTCCTACAGAACATTCTTCGACTTGGCGTGCACAAGGTGCTGGGCTCCCGGAAAATCTACGGGCAGACGGGCATCGACCTCCTTCTCGATCGTACGTGCCGACGACGCAACGACGCTTTAGTCGACGTTGAAGGCTCCAAGCTCATGTGTTGCCCTGTGTCCGTCTGCTCGTGTATCACCTTTTGCTGTGTAGCTCCCGTAGAAGAGGAGGTTGTTGGCGATGCCCCCACGCCGCTGGTGCTGCGGCCGTTGCTGGAAGTAATGAGTGAGCCGGACTCGGAGTTCATCCGGTCGCTGAGCCGGTTCCGCCACGGCACCTTGGTAGCCATGACGGACGGCGACGTGGTGGTGCCCTACCCGTCCGCGTCCATGCGCAGCTTCAGTCCGTACGGGAGCACCTTCTTGACGGAGCGCTACGCGGATTGGCGCTGGCATCTCCGCCACTCGGGCTTCGAATCGGAACGCGAAGACCCGGGCAGCCCCAGCGCCGCACGCGTAGCTTTTCTCGAGCAGCTGAACGCCAAGAGAGACACTTCCGTGGACGTCGAGCACCATGAACTTGGACTGGACGCGCTGTCGGCCCCGCGGTTCCCGAGCATCGACAGGTTCGACTGCGACAACAAACAAGAGGTGGAGTTCCCGCACGAGATGCTGTGCAGCCAGCAGCGATCGCTGCCTTGGCGGCGCATCGACGTGACGGTGGAGCCGTGCGGCGTAAAGGGCAAACTGCGGCTCCACGACTGGTGCATCAACAAGATGCAGCCTCCTGATTGCCGAGCAGACGAGTTCATCGACCTGCTGTGCGAGATGCTCGGCACGGACCACCACATGCACCCGCTGTCGCCACCAGAAACGGAGGCGCCACTGCACGACGAGGTGGGAGCCGAGCATGCCAGTGCCGCAGATGTCTGTGAGAAGACGAGGACTGCTGACAACGGGAAGGCTGCTCACCACCACCATCCTTCGGGGATGGCCACGCCGACTTCCACGCAATCTCCGTCCTCTAGTTCGTCTCGAGCGTCCAGCGAGGCTGCCGGCGTTGAATTACCTTGCACTCGTGTGTCAAACTCGTTAGTCCCGCACAATTAGTTCTCATGTGTCTGTCGCTGCACGCGACGGACGCACCAAAGCCGGCATCAGCGCCTGCTATTCCTTGAAATACATCAAATACAGCACGCACACGGGTTCTTACTCGCCCTTTTCGCCCTTCCGCTCGCCTGGGAGCTGGAGAGTTTGCTTCCACTGCGCTTTTTCCGCCTCGGGGAGCGCAAAGCCCAGTTGCAGACACTTGGACGTCGCAACGTCACACGCCGTCTTCAGCACGACGTCCAACGGCGCGATCCCACGTGACAGACCCGCCACGCTCGCTCCAATGAAGGAATCCCCCGCCCCGATCGTCTCCACCACGCGATCCAGCCGCTTGGCCGGGATGTGGTGCACTGCTGGCCCCGAAGTCATGTCCAGGTAGTAGACACCCTCCCCTCCCCAGGGGCAAATGAATGCCTTCACATAGCGGCCCCACTTTTCGCCCCACCGACATGCCACGACCCCGGCGAAGAACTCCTCGGCACTCTGCACTCCGATCTTCTCGCGGAGGTAGTCCTTGGACATGAACACGTAGTCCGCCACAGACGCCAGCCTGGATTGAAGACACCAAGCAACCTCGGTTATCACGCCGGTCTACCGCTGTCAGCGTCCACGTTTCGCCAAATACTACAGCACGGACGTTTTGGCGAGGCTCCAGTCGTAGCGTAGTCCCTCGATCTCCACCGATACCTTCGCTTGAGGCGCGTTGGTTCGCACGTGGAGCAGCATTTCCCGCACAGTTGCCATGTTGCGTCCCTCGAAATGAAACCACGTCGGCGCGGTCGCATCCTGTCGAATGTCCTGGAAATAGTGCGCAAATTGCTTAGTAAACGCCTCGACGCTCAGCTCCGCCAGGTTGCGCGAGTGCACGATGGTGCGCGACCCGGTGGCTCGGCTGGTCAAGATGTACTGGCAGCACCAAAGTGTCATCAGTACTCACGGCTATCCAGCGCATCGCATCTGTATCGAATCCAAGCGTACCGAGACGGGCATGCTGCCAACAATTTGGAAGCACGACAAGGAGCAGTCCACACCGAACGCAGCGAGGTCGGCATGCGTGAACGCAGCGTCTGGATCTTTGGCAGGGTCGGTTGAGACACCCAGCCACCGACAGGAACTCCCTAGCTGGGCGCAAACAACCTATTCCGTGCCATCGAGATGATAAGATGGTGCATCGACACCGTCATCGCCAGCTCGCACAGCAAGCAAGCCTTACCAGCGAGTTCGCGACGTTGCCGCCTCTGTGCACATCGTCAGCCATTTCAGAGTCGTCAATAGCCTTGGTCGGTTGGTTATGGAGTAGAAAACGTCGTACAGCACGGCTCGGGATTCGCAAACGCAACGCACCTGCACTTCCTACTTGCCAAGGAACGCGTCTACGTCATCCCAACCACACGCACAAACCCATTCCGCGCATTGTCACGACGCACACACACACACCAATTCTCCTCCACAAGCGCCGCTGCGACAACCCCCTTCTCGGCCCCAACCTTGGCGTCTTCTGGCTTTCCGCCGAGTCCAGAAACCGCGCAATCCACGGCGTTAGCATGCGCCGCCACAACAGCTCCCCCACAGCGCAGGCACACGGCCATGGCGCCGCACAAGCGCACCTGCCGGGTACTCGGCCACCTCGTGGATCACGTCGATGGCCACGATGCCCACGCCGATGACCTCCATCTCCGCGTTCGAGCTTCTTCCAGGCTTTTGATGGAGGTGCACTTCAACCTCTCGGATGGTGCACCGTAGCGCATGTACTAAGTACGATCTACGTTTCCTCAAGCGAGCTGCTTTTTTTTTCTAAGACCACGAACATCTTCGCAACTTGGTTCATCGGGGTCTATTGAGCTAATTGTTACCTACGCAACTCCGGAGTAGGTCTTGAGCCACCGCGTTACGGGTGGTGGTGCTCGTTTCGATGCCGGCTCTGTCTGGGGCGTCCCTGTGGCGGGGTCGTCACCGGCGTCGGACAGGAAGGTCTCAACGGGCTGGTGGAGGCCGATCCCTGGCAACCGTGCCTCAACGTTGGTTCGTGCATGCGCCGCTGCTCCTCGAAGCTGTCTGGCTATCGCATGCCAGATCTCATTCTCACTGTATTGGTCTGTCATGCGCTCTTCGCGGTGCACGGTCTGGTTTCGCTGCATCCATAGTTTGGTAATGATCAATGTGGTTGTCGCCCACCAGTTCTGTTCAACATCTTCGCAACGTCTGCCTTGGGCCATGCGTGAGACGGATGCGATGTGGCAGTCGAGTTGAGTCATAGCGTTGCGGTATTTTCGGACGGGCTTCTCAGGTCCATGTTGACGCCAAACGCTTGTACGAACAACAAGTACTACAGGACGACTCTGCGTAACGCCATGGGTCCAAACAGAGCGTCTTAGCCACTGGCACGCCAATGCGCCTGTAACGCCACGCTGATGCCGTAGAGCCTGCCGGTGGCGACTGGAGGAGCGCGACAGCCTCCCTCGCGTCCTGCCCGTGGCCACCACAGCAGGCGAGGCCTGTACCCAACCACACCGCATACTGGTCGGCGGAGACCTTTTCGTGGCCACCACTGCCGCCATCACCTCGGGCGGAGGTTGCAATCCCAGCGAGGACGACGCAATCACCAACCGAGCTTCTAGAAGCTAAACCTGGAATTTTCGAGCGCGCGACGCCGATTACAGCCAATCCCCGGCGCCTAAACGGTCGAAAGCTCTCGAAGGTTGCCCATTCCAGCCAATCCGACGAGCCCGCTTGATTTTTGTGCCCGGCGCATTTCGCGAGTCAATTCTGTCGACTTCAAGGCCTTTCAAAGAAGTGCCCCATTCGCATTCGACAAGTTGCCAAGCAAGCAGCACAAGACCCAAGACAGGCGCGAGCAAGAGAGAGAATCGAGCCACACGAGACGACATGAGCGCGAGCAACAGCGGCTCAAGCGGCCCCACGGCCACGCGGCCAGCGGGCGACGGCGCGGCGGCCGGTCAGGAGCAGCGGCACCCCATGTTCATGTTCTTCATGCCACCGCCGCCCACTTTCTTCGTGCAGTTCGGCAACGGACTGCAGATGGCCTACACGCCGTCGCCGGCGCAATACCTGAACGCCATGATGGGCGGCCAGGTGCCGAGCGGCAGCGGCGACGCGGCCAACGGCGGAGACGCTTTCATGCGCGCGATGAACGAGCTGTTCCAGCGTGCGCAGAGCGAGCAGCACGGCCCGCCGCCCACCAGCAAACCGTTCCTGGACAAGCTGCCGGTGAAGACGTGGACGCCGGCCATGACCACGACGGAGAAGCACACGGAGTGCGTCATCTGTCTGAGCGACTACGAGAAGGACGAGCAGGTGCTATCGCTGCCCTGCGGTCACACTTTCCACAAGGACTGCGGCATGCCCTGGCTCGTAGAGCACAACGTGTGTCCGACCTGTCGCTACCAGCTCCCCACACAAGCGGACGCGGCGGCCCAGACCACGCCGGAAAGTGCACCAACGCGAGCGACTGGAGTGAGCCGCGCGGCGCAGACGGAGCCGCAGCGTGAGCCCGAGCAGGAGCCGGGCTCGGAGGACACTGAGGCGGACAGCAGCGTGACTGGCGTGCGACGTCGCCCGGACGTGGAGACGCACGAGCGGGAGGTGCGTCAGCGTGTGGAGGGCCACCGCGACCACCTTCCCGGCGCCGTGACGTCGTCTGAGGAGGCAGAGGACGCTGAGCTGGACCACCTGCTCGAGGAAGAGGCCGACCGGTTCGTGCGGGAGGAGAAAGCGAAGTGCGAGTCGTCGACGCAGGCGTCAAACGAGGACGAGGGCGTGGAGTTCGACGACGTGGACGTGGAGGAGCTTCTGCGCGAGACCTGCTAGTCCACCCGCCCGCCGGTTATCCGGCTAGATAGTGTACAGTAGCGATGTGTCGTATAGGAAGCTGCTCGACCGTGACGATGGAGTCACAGAGCAACGCCAGTAAATTAAACGTGATCTCGAAGAGATGCAACGCGTTTCACTGTGAAGATTGTCTCCGAACGTCTGGTTGAGCCCAGTGGCTTGACGCCCTTATGAGACTGCTGCGCAGTTCTGGAGGCCTCGTAGTGGCGGTGGCGAAGCCTGCGTTCCTTCTGCCCAGGACGTGGAGGCCAAGCGGAGCAACGTGCATAAAGGTCGAAGTTCCTCCGAGAAGAACTTCAGAGGCTAACCCCATGCCAAACGATAGGGAAAAGCGGTATGCTACCGGTAGGGTCCCGCTGTTACCGGTAGGGTCCCGTTGTTACCGGTATACCGGCCGAGCACCGTTCTATACCGGTGTCGTGGATCTCGGCGCCGCCCCAGCGCCACAGCTCCACCATCAAGCAAGAGGAGAGCGAGATCCCAAGAGCAACCGGCAGACAGCAGCAGCAAGCATGAGCGTCCGCGGCATGAACCCCAACGCCGAGATCGTGAGCAAGTCGGAGGCTCTGCTCGTGAACGTGAGCGCCGCCAAGGGCCTGCAGGGCGTGCTCAAGTCCAACCTCGGTGCGTGTGCCAGGCGAGGCGAGGCGAGGCGAGGCTCTCCCCCTCGCGCTTCTGTCCGTCGGAAGCCCTGGAGAAAGCGAGATCTAACGTGTTCTCTCCCCCTTGCGATGGCGCGCAGGCCCGCGCGGCACGCTCAAGATGCTGGTGGGCGGCGCCGGACAAATCAAGCTGACCAAGGACGGCAACGTGCTGCTGCACGAGATGCAGATCCAGCACCCGACGGCGGCGCTGATCGCGCGCGCGGCCACGGCGCAGGACGACATCACGGTGAGTGGACGGACAGGACAACCGCCATGCTTTGGCTGGGTATTGCTTGGGGTTAAACCAGAACGCTGTGTGCGTTTGCGCGGTGCGTGCCACAGGGAGACGGCACGACGTCGACGGTGCTGTTCATCGGCGAGCTGCTGAAGCAGGCGGAGCGCTTCCTGGCGGACGGCCTGCACCCGCGCATCCTGTCGGAGGGCTTCGAGCTGGCCAAGGACGAGGCGCTGCGCGTGCTGGACTCGCTCAAGACGACGGACGAGGCGATCCTGAAGGACCGCGAGCTGCTGTGCACGGTGGCGCGCACCTCGCTACGCACGAAGCTGGACGAGAAGCTGGCCGACCAGCTGACGGAGATCATCACGGACGCCGTGCTGACCATCGCCGTGCCCGACCGCCCCGTGGACCTGCACATGATTGAGATCATGCACATGATGCACCAGAGCAGCAGCGACACGCGACTGGTGAAGGGCCTGGTACTCGACCACGGGTCGCGGCACCCGGACATGCCGACGTCGCTCGAGAACTGCTTCATCATGACGTGCAACGTGTCGCTCGAGTACGAGAAGAGCGAGGTGAACTCTGGCTTCTTCTACAACAGCGCCGAGCAGCGCGAGAAGATGGTGGAGGCCGAGCGCCGCTTCACGGACGACAAGGTGCGCCAGATCATCGAGCTCAAGCGCGAGGTGTGCACGGACGAGAACAAGAAGACGTTCGTGATCATCAACCAGAAGGGCATCGACCCGCTGTCGCTCGACATGCTGGCCAAGGAGGGCATCCTGGCGCTGCGCCGCGCCAAGCGCCGCAACATGGAGCGGATAACGCTGGCCTGCGGCGGCATGCCCATCAACTCGACGGACGACATGGACGAGTCCATGCTGGGCTACGCCGGCAAGGTCTATGAGCAGACGCTGGGCGAGGAGCGCTACACGTTCGTGGAGGACGTGCTGCACCCCAAGTCGTGCTCCATCCTGATCAAGGGCCCGAACGAGCACACGATCGCGCAGATCAAGGACGCCATCCGCGACGGCATCCGCGCCGTGAACAACGCCATCGAGGACAAGGGCGTGGTGCCCGGCGCCGCCGCCTTTGAGCTCTGCGCGCACGAGGCGCTCTACCAGTTCAAGGCCACGGTCAAGGGCCGCGCCAAGCTGGGCGTGCAGGCCTTTGCGGACGCGCTGCTGGTGATCCCCAAGGTGCTGGCCGAGAACTCTGGGCTGGACGTGCAGGACACGCTCATCGCCGTGCAGGAGGAGCACGCCAACTCGGGCGAGGCCGTGGGCATCGACCTCTTCTCGGGCGAGCCCATGCTGCCGGCGCAGGAAGGCATCTGGGACAACTACCGCGTCAAGCGCCAGTTCATCCACTTGGCCACGACACTGGCGTCGCAACTCCTTCTCGTGGACGAGGTCATGCGCGCCGGCAAGCAGATGGGCGGCGGTGGCGGCATGCAGCCCGAGCAGTAAGCAGGAACGAGCGCAGCAGCAAGCAGCAGCGGCGGCGGATTCCTAAGTAGTTTATTTCTCCCCACCCGCACTAAATAACAGCAGCAGCCATGGCGGCGGCACGGCACGAGTGAGAGCAAGAGAGAGAGAGAGATGCAGAGCAGAGTAGGCAGACAGGAGAGCGATGGGGGCCCACGACAGCGAGAACAACGACGGCATCCGACTCGCGAAGCGGTTCCCGCGTGTATACGGCTTGCGTCCCGTTGGTTTGGTCTCGGCTGTAGCCATGAGTCTCGCAGACATGCGTTGACGGAACGGGTCGAGCAGAGAACGCCTGGATGTGGGGACAAAGCGGTGCGTATTGCGGTCTGCATGGGGCAGCCTCGGCCGGGATTAATTCCGCAGGAACAATAGATAGAATACGAGCACGTCCGTGATGGCCAGCGCCACGATGACCGTCCACAGGCAGACCTACGTGCCGGGATCCAGCGAGCAAGACAGCGAGCGGGGTTAGAAGGCCGAGTGGCAGGCACGTGGGCATGGAAGAGCTGGCGGGTGCAAATGGTCGGGCCGCGCACCTTCTTGCGGTAGGAGCGGTCGGCGATGATCTGCAGCAGGTTGCGCACTTGGCCCGTCATGCTCGAGGTCTCTGTGACCATGCCCTTCATGTCGTGGAGCTGCGAGCGCTGCAGCTCCAGGTCCACCATTACGTTCTTGGCTACCTCCTCCGACTCCTGCACCGTGCGGCGCGTCTGCTCGATGCTGTCCGACGTCCGCAGCAGCGTGCGCACGCCCTGCATGCGCGCCACACCGCCACGTCATACGTGTCAGCTGTGCGCGCTGCCGGCGCTTCCTGCGCTAGTAGAGGGCCAACAACGCACCGGATCCGCCGAGTAGAAGGTGCTGTAGTTGTTCAGGCCGGCGCCATCAGGTCCACCGCTGGTGACGACGGTACTGCCGCTGCCATTGCCCGAGGCGAAGATGCCTCCGCCAGTCACGGGGCCGCTGGCCTTGCCGTTGCTGCGCTCGTGGAGGCTGCCGCCCGACATGAGGATCGCTTCGAATGGCGTCAAGGCTCGGAATGCATCTGCGGCTCTCTACCACGCAGATAAGATCCTGAGTTGCAGCGCCAATATGCCATATGCAAGTGTTCGATATGCGCGATAATAGTGTTTGGACGCTGGCCATTATGGGGGCACAGCGAGTCGACTCCCTGGAAGGCGCAGAACGGGGCGGCGAGCCATGAGCTTCGGCAAGACCAATTACCGCGTGGGCGGCACGCGCGGCGGCGCCGATCGTACGTGTGTGCGCCCTGCATGGGCTTTGCCTGCGTCTGCACGCGGCGGTGTCTCGGCCTGGTGCTCATGCTGGTTGTGTGTGTGCGGGGATCTGCATAGAGTTCAAATGGGAGGACGTCAAGAACGACAAGTATCGCGAGAACTACTTGGGCCACTCGGTGCAGGCGCCCGTGGGCCGCTGGCAGAAAGGTGCGGCCTCTATCTGTGCTACAGCAGCAATACTGCGTCCGCGGCAGGCCCGGCTGACGGTGTGTGGCTGTATTCTCCTCCCTGCAGGCAAGGACTTGACGTGGTACGCGAAGGCGAGCAAGTCGGAGCGTGCCGTGGCGCTGCAGTCCGAGCTGGCGCTGGCCAAGCAGCGCGATGAGGACCTTATGAACGAGGCGCTGGGCATTGCGCCACGGAAGCGCCCAGAGCCTGTTGGCGGCCTGGATGCCGCCGAGATGAAGGAGCTGCTGAAGCGTGGCGAGGCGGAACGCGACGGCATGAACGTTGAGCGCGTGGAAGGGCTGGGTGCGGCACCGGTGGAGGCCTCAGGCTTCGAATCTGGCCCCAAAAAGACGCTAGCCGAGCGGTATAAGGAGCAACTCGCCAGTGGCAAAGCTGACGATACGTACGCGCTGCCCGGGACCGTAGGCGACCGCGGCGAAGGCGACTCGAAAGCGGCTCGCAAAGAGGCGCGCAAGGCCGAGAAAGCGGCCAAGAAGCTCAAAAGGAAGGAGCGCAAGAAGGAGAAGAAGGCCAAGCGCCACCACGCTCGAGGCGACGAGATTGAGGACGACGCCGCGTCACGACGTCGGTCATGCTCCCGGTCTCCCGCCCGAGAGCGGCGACGCGGCCGCTCTCGCTCTCGCTCTCGTGACGGTCATCGGGACTATCCAGCCTCGCCCAAGCGAAGACGCTCGCCAGAGCCGTCGCGTCGCCGCTCCCGGTCGCCGCGCAGTCCCGTACGCCAGCGCCAGCGCCGTCACCACCGCGCTCTGTCGCGTTCACGCTCGCCAGTGCCCAGGAGACGCCATGCTCGCTCGTCATCCCGCTCTCGCTCGCGTCGTCGCTATTAGCTGGCGGGCAAGCAGACACGACGCGACTGAGTGCTTCTAGCAGGCGCCAAGCGCGTCTATTTGCCCCAGTAACGCGTGAGAAGCAGTGCTTGTGAGCTTATCTGGGTCATGCCTTCACTCTACTGCATCGCCTTTTTCTAAGACGCGTCGGTGGTCCTCCGAGATCTACTGACTCACACGCGGGCGCTTTACTCCGGACAAGAAGCGGGCGCACCACTAATGTTCTCTATCGTGGCGTCATTTGCTCGGCCTCTGCATTCGACGACAAGTGCCGCAGCTCACTTGCTCCGGCCGCAGCGCTCCGAGCTGCCGTCCTCGAGCTCGTATGCCGCGAGATAATAGCCGTCCTCGCCGTCGGCGCCGCTGCGATAGAGCTTGGGGTTGGGCACCGTGTTGTAAATGTTGCCCAGCGACGTGTAGCCGCGGTCGTAGAGCGAGCAGTACTTGAGTCGGCACTCGCAGAGGAAGTCCCAGACGTCGCTGTAGGTCCACTTGAGGATGGGATTGACGCGCAGGAAGGGCGGCCAGCCAGGGCTGCTGGGCGCCAAGTGCTCCATGTCTTCCGTGTGCGGGTCGCCTCCTCGCACGCCCATGTAGACGCCCGTGACGTGCAGCTTGTCCAGGAGATCCTTGACGCCTTCCACGAAAGAGCACTTGTACACGTGGCAGTTGAGCTGGTAGCGCGAGATGCACTGCTCCATGAACTCGCGCTCCTCCGGGAACTGGTCGTGCGAGTCGAAGAACATGACGGGCACGCGGTGCATCTGCTCGCGGACGCGCGTCTCTAGCTCCTCCTCGCTTAGTAGCTCCGGCGATACGAAGCTGTTGCGCGGCGACGTCACGGTCGTGCCCGTCGCGGAGCCGTCTGCCGCGGCGCTGAGCTCCATGTGCGTTGTCTCCAGCACACGCTTGGCGATCACGATGCGCAGCAGATGCAGCACGACCGTGGAGTCCTTTCCGCCGTTGAAGCTGAAGCAGACGCCCTCGAGCCCGAAGATGTCGATGGCGCTCCGCACCACGTCCAGCGCCTTCTGCAGGCGCGCCTGCTGCGCTTCGCTCACCGACGCGTAGAACAAGTCGAAGAGCTTGATCGTCTCGCGCGTACTCCTTTCCACGGACATCTTGAGGGAGGCGAGAGTCGAGCAATCGGTCGAGACACCAGGCAAATTGTGTCGGGATGAAGTCGTGGCTTGCGTGCGCGTTCCGGGGTCTCTTGGAGTCGGAAGAGGGTAGACCGACGCAGGAGACGAAGGATGGCACGCTGGGCGATGTTGCGCGGTTTGGGAAGTGCACAGGGAGCCGGGAGTCGGGCGTGAACGGCGGCGGAGGCGAGCAACTTCAGGTGCTGCGTTTGCTAGCTTCTTGTGCTGAGCTTCTCGTCGCTGACGGACGCTCGATCTCGTCAACACTGGGTGTGATTTGGCTGAAAGCGTAATCCTCAGGTCGGATTCGCTGGCCCAGAAATTCCAGAACGACATTCGGCTTTTCCCACCAATCGAATCGCTGAAAAGCTGCCTTTACACGCAAGATTCAACCAAATTGTGAAAAACTTTATCTTGAGCAAACTCCCCAGCTCCGCTTCCTGTCTGGTGTGCAGTCCTGCGATCTGTTGCTTGTCGTGCTTGTCATGGAGGCCGCTATGCACGCTCAAGCTCAAGTAGCGAAGCGCCTGCCAAGCAGGTACAAGCAGCCCCCCCCCCCTCCCAAGCCCCAACATATACTGCGTGCATATCTGCATGAGTGGCACACCAAACAAATGCAAGTGCCGAGTATTCCAGCCTGCACAGCAGCCAAGGCGTCGCAAACCTCGTCGTTAAACCTCCAATGGCTGCTCAGAAGCAGCTCCGCTGCCGCAATGCGGATCTCCCAGTTCACCACCCGCTTTTGGGCCGTCTTGGGTTCGGTGTAGGGCCGCTTCCAACCTCTCCGGCGACCCAGCACGCCTTGAAGGAGAACTCCGCCATGTCCTCACGCGTCGTCCTTCGTCTCACGAGGCTGGTCGTCTCGAGAATAGTATACCGCCTTGCCCACGCGCACCGGTGCCCGTCGAGCCTGGTACCGCTTCTTGCGCGACTTTGGCGTCGGCCACGGCAGCTTCTTCGCGCGATGATGTGCATGTTCCCGTTGCGCTTGCGTGGGAACGGCCGACTTGGCCGATACCGTGCGTTCTTCCCGCTGTCGCTTGGCTCTCGCTGTGTGCACGGCCGTCGACGACTTCTGCTCCGCCTCCTGCTCGTCTACCTCTGCGGACAAAAACGCAGTGGAGAAGCCGCGGATGCGGGTTGTTCTCCAGCTCGTATACCCCGTTGGCGTCGGACTCACCTCGTCTACTTCATCACTGGACGACGAAGTATCCTCCTTGCTCTCTCTCGCGGTCCAGGCGAAGCGCACGGGGACTCGCGCGCTGTTCATTCGAACCGAAGCCTCCTTTGCCTCCTCAGAGTAGGTGGGCGCGGACGGAGGAACCGAGTCCATCGGGTCTCGCTGTCGATCACTACTAGTGCTTCCTGTGCTCTTGGATACTGGGCTTCTGGAACGCGTGAGCACATGAGAGCTATCGTCGCTGCATCTGGGACGGGTGTGCTACTGTTTCTTGCGTCATCCCATTCCAAGGTCTTCGAGTTTTTGAACTGCAGTATCTCCAGGGGGTCAAGAACCTTGGTCAAGGGGAAAAGAGCTTGGACTACGTCATCTGCTTCTTCCCGTGCTCACAGCAAGGCACGTGAGTAGGAAACTGCTATGACGGACTGGTCCAGCGTGGGGACACCGATCAGTCTGTATCCTCCAAGCTTCTAGCGTTTACCACGCTGGCTTCAGGCGTGGCCAACGGGTTCTACGGCGCCCAGCAGCCTCTCGACCCACCGGTTCCTCGCCCACACAGCGTTCTTGGACAATCGCGCGTCGGGCACATGCGCGTCGAAGTTGTGCCACCCGCCACCCCAAATGTGCAGCTCCGCCTGCACCCCGCACGCCCAGAGTTTGCTGGCGTACGCGACCACGTCGTCCCTCCCCACTTCCGCCGAGCCAGCTTCGAGATATGTGGGCGGGAGGCCCGACAAGTCCGTCGCTCTGCCTGGCGCCTCGTAGGTCTCCACGTCGTCCGTCCCACGTCGTGGGCCGAGTACGCAGTCCCACGCGAAAATGCTGCTACGGCCGCTGAATTGCCCGCCTTCGTCGAGAAACTGGCGCACGCTGATGCTGTCGTTGCGGTCATCCAGCATGGCTGTTGACAGCAGCTGGCCGCACACTTTGGGCCCGCCGCGGTCTCGCGCCAGAAGCGTCACGCCAGCGCAAAGCGCGCCGCCGCCGGAGGTACCGGCGAGCATGAGGCGCTCAGAGTCGATGCACAGCTCCGCCAGGTTCTTGCCTACCCAGCTGTAAGCCGCGTAGGCGTCTTCAACCGGCACGGGCGCCTGGTGCTCTGGCGCTAGCCGATACTCAGGCGAGATGATCACGGCGTTGCATGAAGCCATGTAGTGGGCGATCGAGCTGAGTCCCGTGAAGCGGTTGCCCACGATCATGCCTCCAGGATGGTAGAAGAGAATGGCAGCGTGTCGCTTGCTCGGGTCGTAGCTTGCGGGGCGAAAAATTGACAACACGACGTCGCCATTGGGGCCGGTGACAGTGCGCTCCTCGTGCGTGGCGCCCTCGACGAGAGCCAAGATCGGGTCGGGCGACTGGACGGCGTCGGCCTCTTTGCGCATGGTTGGGAGGTAGCTGGCGTCAATGTGGAGCGGCATGCCATCGGCGAACGCTTGGTCGAGAACGCCCTTGAGTTCCGGGTCGTACGCTGGGCGAGGCGGGAGCTCCATACTTGCAAGACTGCGCGCGAAGACGACTCGGTGTTGCTGGAGAGGGAGGAGGCGCGCAGTGCGGCGCGTGTGGCGAAGTAAACCCGGCAAGGCGAGCATGCCACCGCTTTCACAAATGGCTCTGCGTTATCGCTTCCGCTGGCACGGTCCTCTGGCCACGTTGCTTATTCTTGTGGCGTCGCTTGGCTCTTCACTGATTCAAATTCTGCAAGTCACTTCGTTGACGGACGAAGTCACTTCGTTGACGGGGCTCGCCCGGCTACTCCCCGATCAGGAAATCAGCACCTCGAGTCTTGGCTAAGCGTATCGGAACTTCGCCCTGAAAACCTAGAACCTCCGCGGGCGAAGATAGCGATTGCCAGGTCCAGCGATGACAAGTGCGTTGTGCTTTCCATCGACAACCTCAGAGCGAACCTTCAAAGCCAAAGATCATGTTCCAAGGTTATGATTCGTGCTGCTTTTTGTTGCTTGGCGTCGCGGAGATCGGGGTGCTCAACGATACTTGCCGGAGCTCCACTGCTTCCATGGCAAACCGACGCAACTCGGTCTCGAGTCCAGCGAAGCTCAAATCCGCAACGTCTTGATAGAAGAAGTGCTCACTTCCGTTGAGTTCACGCTGGCCGTAGCAGTCTTGCATGGTTGGGAACTCAGGTGTCGCCTTGAACGTCTGGATATCGTAGCTCTCGCGGCTAGATGTGCTCCGAAACGACAATAGATGGGTCCACACGACGACGTCCGGGTATCCGTCGGGCTCGGGAGCCCACAATGTCGGCGCTGGGAGGCCCTTCTCCCCCTTTGCTAGCGGTTCATTCTGCAGCACCTCTTTCACCTCGTCCCAAGCGATAACAGCGTCACTGTCACCGTCTGCTTCGTGCTGGGCTCGCAGCCTCTCATGCACGCGCTTGATAGCGGAGGCGGGAGCGCTCACTGGCTTGTGCAGCGCAAACCCACGGAGCTTGTGCGAATTGCGGTGCAGGAACAACACCTCGCCCTGCGCGTCGTGCTGCACCATTGTCATACCGCAGAAGACCCCGCTCACGACCTTACCGGCCACGCCAGGCGGCGCCTCAATCATGTGGAACGGCGCCGCTAACTTGAGCCACGCCAGACGGAAGAGATCCTTGTCTCCGTACGCGAGAGTATGTTTCTCCAACAGACTCGGTTCGTGGAAGGCGTAGAAGAAAACGAGCTCCAGCGGCGCCGCGTGTCGCCGTCTGTCCACCAGCAGCTGCCCGCTCTCCTGCTCGAACATGTCCACGAAAGGCAGGTCCAACAGCTCCCAGAGCAGCGATTGGTTGTGGATGTTGAAGACCGTGTGACTCGGGTGCCAAAAGTCCGGCCAGAAGACCGCGCCCGTGGATTCGAACTCTCGCGAAAAGAAGAGGAAGCTCGGGTCGCGCACAGGCACGTTGTCGGCGTCCAGGAAGAGCACGTGGTCAAAGGAGCTGTGGCAGAGTGCGAAGATCTTGGCTCTGAAGTGCGTTGCGCGTGGATCGTCGATGGCGCGGAACGTGATGCCGCCTCCACTACCATCAGCGTCCGCCAACTTCTTGATTGGGTCGAGGGCGCCAGGGAGGTTTTGGAGCTCCTGCGGCCGGTACCAGACCTCAAAGGGCAGTCGACAGCCCAGCACCTCGCGCAGCACCCGTATGCCGGCGTAGGCGCTCGCCAGCAGCTTGGGGTACACGACCATGACGATGCCCTCGCTCGGTTTGGTCTGCTGTTGTGTGGTGTTGGTCATCGCAAAGATCGTCGTGGCCGACTTGTCCACAGCCTCCTGAGCCCGAAGCGGGAAGTTGACGAACTCGTCCGCGTCGTCGCAGCGGAACATGGCACCGGGCTTCACGCTGTTGCAATGCCGCAGCATGACACGAAACCTCTCGCCGGACAAAGTGTCCTCCACCTCGCAGTACCCTGACTGCTCGTGAGGAATGACTTCATCGCACGGGGCATCGCGTTCAGGCTCACGTGACCCGTGGGGACTGCAGTCGCGTGTAGCGCGCCACCCCACGCAGCGCAGGTGACTTTCTGTGCGGTTGTCGGTCGGCAGCGTCACGACGGAGCGTGCATGACTCTCTGCTTCGTCTGGCTTCATTCGCGCCATTTCCGTTTGCGCGGGTGAGGCTGTCCTTTGGCGCAGCTTCATCATTCGCAGTACCAGCTCAGCGCTTTCCTCGGACGACAGCGGGCGGGTGTTAGCTGCATTCAGGATGGCTGCCAGTCCTGGGAGCTCTTCGTCGGTGCTTTCTGTGGGGCTTGGTCGGCTGTGCGGCTCGGGAGCGCGGACGCTAATTCTCGAACGAGAGCAATCTTCGCTCGCCATGCTGAGTCTCCCAGCGTTCCACGTGAACAGCAGCAGCATGCAAAGGGCCCCGCCAACCAACACGGCAATCAGCAGCGAGTGTGGTCTGCGACGCGCTGGCGACACCGGCGGAAGACGCGCTGGCGACACCGGCGGAAGACGCGCTGGTTCTTGAGGCAGCAACGGCACCGCAAACGCTGGACCCGACGCATCGATGGAGCTGGCAACCCGTGGGCGAAGATAGAGGTCTCGTTCCCTTCGGCTCATGAGCCTTGCACTCTCTCAATCAAGCGATTGGTCTGCGTTCTCCGCGTCGTGTTCGTGTCTGACGGTGACCACCAGCTCGTCTTGAGGCTGCCGACGCGCAAGAAGCGAAGCCCCGAAGTGATCAGCCCCCAGGCGCCCCGCGCAGACACTGCCAGCTGTGGGACGGAGCTCCTGCCTCTATCCCCGCCAAGCGGGGTGCTGTGGCACAGAACGTTGCTCGGGATCGCATGGCACGTGTTGCAGGCGCTCCTCGCAGCCCGCGTGCAACACTGCAAACAGCGAAACCACTTTCGTGATGGAGCTCCTGACTCATTCAGGGAATGCCCAGCCGCCAAACACCCGGGGAGGTGAGATGGCATTATAGAGTCGCATGGGCCTGGACTCTACGCGGAATTGGCAGTCAAGTTACAGCAGCACGTTATGCAAACTCAAGAGCTGTTCACGCGCTGCACGCCTGCTGCACAAGCGATCTGCGGCACTCGAGCAGTTTCTGGTTCCGTGCACAGCAAGCAACGCTGGCGCATGAGAGTGACTGGAGGCGCATCGCCGAGATCAGAAGAACTGAGGGAGGCAGCGCAGGATCACCAGTAGCGCCAGCTGTCGGTAATACGTTGACAGCGGTCAGCGGCCCAAGGAGCGCCGTTCTATCGCTTCTTCAGCAATGGAGTTGAAGTCGACACCTTGCCGACCAAAACGAGCCCCAGTTGGATTGCCAGGCCACTAAGGACGACGAACTCATGTCAGCCCTGCATACGTAGCAAGGTGCATTCTATTGTTCTGAGAGCTTGGCAGACCTTTCAGGTCACGTGGGCAGGAGCAGTAGGGAGAAACCCTTCCTGCACTACGAAGTGCCCTGCAGACTTCATCGCGTTCAGGCTCACGTGGTCCGTGGGGACTGCAGTCGCGTGTAGCGCGCCACCCCACGCAACGCAGATGACTTTCTGTGCGGTTGTCGGTCGGCAGCGTCACGACGGAGCGGGAGTAGCTGATAATTTGTGCATAAAATTGTTCTAATTTGTTCTAAAAAAAGCAATGCTCATATGTATATGACGGTTTTTAGATACGGTATTAGGACAAACCCAACTATCGTTTTCGACACCGACGTTTTAGTTAGCGCTCCGGAAATTAGCACAAATTTGAACAGATTAGAACAGATTAGAACAGATTAGAACAAATTAGAGCTGATTAGAACAAATTAGAGTATCTGAGTCATTCAACACCCACGTGAAGTAAAGTTTATTCACAATGCTTGTTTAGATCAGCCCCAAAATTAGAACAGATCGCATCCTGAAGTCTACTCGAACGACGTGTAGTCGTCAAGTATTTCGACGCTCAGTGGGGGCGCATGAGCAGAAGGGGCCTGGCGGTTGCTCTTGATGTCAGTAATACGAGGGACGTAACTGCGCGCATCTTCTTTCGCATTTTGCAGAAAAACAGGCAACGGCGGACGCACACCGTTAACACAGCAGCAACGTCGCGGTTATACTTCTCAAACGGATTCTTGGTCCGGTTCAAGATCTCTAGCCCTTGCGCCACCATCTCATCGACGCTCCAGAGCAACATATCGTACTGTGCGATCCACGTGCGGGCGAAGTACCACCAAAAAGCGTCCCACTTCGCTTTGATGCCGGTGGTATCGATGCGGCTCTTCACATACCGTAGCTCCTAGTCCAACACAAAACAAGAGGCACCACCACGTAAGTTAAAAACGACACTCCTATGGAATGTCGAAGATGGCGCCCAAAAGGCACGAGTTGTCAGTAATGGCGCACCTTGTCCAGAATCTCGTCCGTCGGAATGTTGGTCAGCACGCCGATTACGCCGGTCTTGAGAGCGCACGAGACTTGTTCCGGAGGGATGCCGTGCTCGATCATCTTGCGCCAAAGAGCCTGCCTCCGGTGCAAGAGACAACCCAGCACCTTGACCGTCGGGAATTGCTCGACAACCACGTTGATAAGTGCGCGCGCAAAGTTGCAGGTAACGTAGACAGGTTCCAGGTAGCGGTCGCTCTGGACGATCATATGACTGAGCGCACACCAATAGATATCCTGAGTCTTTGAGTCCATGAGAACGTAGAACACCGGCACGTACAAATCGACGCCAGCGTCACGCACCATGACAATGAGGCACTGCGAGAACGGCTTGGGTGCGATCGTGAATGTGACGTCCAGGTAGAGTGTGATGCCCAGGTAGCGCAGAAGCCGAAGCAAGTCTGGGTGACGAAAGCCCACCATACAACGGAGCTTGTCGCCAGCGCTGTAGGACATATTGAGCTGCACTAACATCCGTTCGTCGTCTGGGGCCACGAAGCGGGCTAGAGACGGCTCGATGGCTTGGTGAACGCCGCCGCCAGTCGCTGTGGCTCTCGTGTTCTTGATTATGGCCACCGCCGGGGTACGCGTGGTCATTTTAAGACTGTATTCGCAATGGAGATGCTTCATGTTGATCATGACGTCAGCCCAGATCAGGATCGGAGAACGGGACAGGTCGCGCATCGCCGCCTCCTTCAGGGCTCCCCCTCTTTCTTCCCGAACGTCGCGCATCTCGACAGAAAGATCCTCGTTACACGTATGCTCGTTGCGAGCCCTGACTGAAACAGGCTTGGTGACAAGTCTGTTCCTGCAGCATACACGTGTGCGCGGAGAGGAAGCGTGCAATAAGTCTGAGGTCGCCTCAGACTTTTGCTATACTTATGGGAAGCGATTTACCGGAGTTGTGGTAAAATGAAAACTGAATTGAAAATTAGCTCTGGCTAGAAAAGCCTCCTAAAAGTGATATCTGTTTTGGCATGGGCCCCCTGCGGGCTTGGTTAAATGCAGGCTTCCTTCTGATTGGTAGAAAGGTTCCTCTTTCTGCCAATAGAAACGCGAAGCGCCTGGATTTAAATATCCGATTTAAATCCAGCTCGAAAAATATTGGAGCTAGCCCAGATTTGTGTCCCACACAAATCTTGGGTACCGTGTATTGGGATCTCCCCAATACTGCGGCGCAGAGTTATCAGTTACTCTGCCGTGTAACCCTGTTACACTGACAGTCCCGCCAGACACGATGAGACGAGCCTTGTACCCCGCACGGAACTTGGAGCAGCTGTAGTAGGCCTTGCCGGTCTCCTCAACGGTGCGCTTGAGGAAGTAGTTGTGGTTGTTGTAGTCCATGGTTGTTGTTGCAATGACAGCTTGCCTGGACTAACCCTTTTTGGAGAAACTCCATAGGTCACTTCGTACTCCGGAGCGTGCATGGCTCTGCTTCATTCGCGCCATTTCCGTTTGCGCGGGTCCTTTGGCGCAACTGCATCATTCGCAGCTCCGCGCTTTCCTCGGACGACAGCGGGTGTTAGCTGCATTCAAAATGGCTGCCAGTCCTGGGAGCTCCATTGACCTTACCCAGAGAGTGCAAAACTTGGTTGGATATACTGGTGTAGAGGTTCAAACGGGAGCTAGTGGCCGCCATGCTCAGTCAACAGGAGTTCCACGTGAGCAGAAACTGCATACAGATGATCGCATCCAACAACACAGTCGTGAGCAGCGACGCGATGGTGGTGAGGGTCGCATTCGTCCTTGGAGAGGCAATGAGGCACACATACTAGTTCCGACGTATCTGTGGCGCTTGAATCCCGTGGGCGGAGATAGAGACCAGAGTCATGGTGCTTCGACTCGGTCGCTTGTCCTGTTGGTCTGCGTCTTCCGTTTTTGGTGTTGTGTCTGTCAGGTATTTCGAGGCCAATCCAAGGCTGTCAATGCGCAAGGGGCAAACCGAAGTAATCCGTGGGCGGAGGTACTGCGGTGCAGAATCTGTCGGCTACGATGGAGTTCTTTCCCCATAGCTGCCAGGTTCGGCGGCCAACGGTTGACAGCGTCGGGAAGGAACGGACATTGGTGTCGGACCTGGATGCAGGATACTCGAGATCTCTAGGCCTGTCAACGCCAGAGCTCTTTAATTGGCCCCATCCGCTTCCCCTCTTGTCGGCGCCAATGACTCCGAGCAATGCACAGTAGTGGGCAATGCCCAACACCCCATCGAGTGGTGGAGTGCAGCTTTAGGCCCCTAGCACGTGCACTGCATTTCCAAGCGCGCCACTTTCTTTCGAACCAACTTTTATACGTCTGACTGGTGTCTGGTCAGCTGCCCGAGCGATCCGCGGGGTGGAGCGGTGGAGATATAACGGCAAGACCAGACGACTTGATGTGCAGGGCATTGGAAAGGATCGCCAACGCAACGCGCGACGGCTGTAAATCGATTGCACTGTCCGATGTGCTTGGCATGCCCACAAGGGGGCGGAGAGGAGGGCAGTCGACAGTCACATGGAGACGAGTGATACACTGATGTGGGTGCTTGATACAACGCTCATTGTTACTCAATCAAGTGCACGAGTAAAAGCTACTGCTGCATCCGGCGGGGGCGACCTTAAGTTTGTCTGATCGTGGTCGCAGCAGCGGCCAGGGAAACAGCTCTAAGCTTAAGGCGACTTCTCGCACGGCTCCGTGCGGTTCAGGAGGCGCTCAACCCACTGGTTGCGCATCTGCACGGACTTCTTGGCCACCTCGGCGGTGGGAGCGAAGTGGTCCGACCAGTGCCACATGCCCGCCCACACGTGCAGCTCTGCCTGTACTCCGGCCTCCCACAGCTTGCTCGCGTAGGCGACGGCTTCGTCACGGAAGACCTCTGCCGAGCCACACTCCACGTACGCAGGCGGCAGGCCCGACAGGTCCGTCGCGCGGCCAGGGGCCTCGTGATCCTTCACGTCCTCCGTGCCGCGACGCAACCCCAGCAAGGCCTCCCACGCGAAAACGTTGCTCTGGCCGCTCCAGATGGCTCCCTCGGCGTCGAACTGCGCCGCGCTGACGGTCTCGTTGCGGTCGTCCAGCATGGGGGTGTCCAGCAGCTGGCCGCAGATCTTGGGGCCACCACGCTCCCGCGCCAGAAGCGTGACGCCAGCGCAAAGGCAGCCACCTCCCGAGACACCCGAAAGCATCAGACGCTCGGGGTCGATGTTCAGGCTCTCCATGTTCTCACCCACCCACTTGTAGGTGGCGTAGGCGTCCTCGATCTGCGCGGGCGCCGGGTTCTCGGGCGCCAGGCGGTACTCAGGCGTGATGATGATGGCGTTGCACGACGAGAGGTACTGCGCGAAGGAGCTGAGACCCACGAAGCGGTTGCCGAAGATCATGCCACCCAGGTGGTAGTAGATGATGGCGGCGTGCTTCTTGGTCGCGTCAAAGTTCTTGGGGCGGAAGATGGAGACCGGGATTTCGCCGTCGGGCCCGGAGATCTTGCGCTCCTCGTGGGTACCGCCGCCACCAAGCGCCAGGATGTTCTCCGCCGAGTCTAGAGACACGGGCAGGGTGCGCATGATCGGGAGGAACTCGGCGTTCATGTGCAGGGGCAGACCGGCGGCGAAGATCTGGTTGAGCGGCTCTACCACCTCGGGGTCGTACGGTGGGCGGTTCGGGAGCTGCATGTTGGTTGGGGAGGTGGGCTGCGTCTCGGGCGGTGCGTCGGGGAATGAGGACTGGGCGGGCGGTCGCGACATGGCATCGCGATTCACAAGCATCTCCTGCACGTGCGGATTTCGGTAGACACATCAGGGGCGCTCGCCGGCTTGATTATGGACTGGGGGATCCCGGCGATTGTGAAGGTCCACACGAATACAATTTCGTAATGTGTGTCAAGTTATGTGTTAGGGGCGTCCCGTCCAGCATCTGCACCATCATGGCAATCCATCCTCGAGCACGCTTTCGCGCCGATTTTGTGTGGATGCGTGCTCCCAACGCGTCGTTTCTACGGCTTGGACGCGGTATGCCGTGCAACGTTCAACGTACCTGACCTTTCAAGAGCAAAGGCTACGCAAGACTCCCACGACACCCGGCCGGCCAACTTGACCCAGGAACGAGCAGGATGCTGCGTTTGCCAACAAGGATCATCAGCACCACTACGCAGAACCTATGCTTTTAGACGGACTCTCCACGATTAACTTTGCGGGTGAGGCAGGAGTTCGTTGCCAAAGATGCATCGAGCGCATCTGCTACGCGGGTGCAGCAGCCCCAAGGCGAGCTGATGAAGCACCATGCTCAACCTCGAGCGCAGAAAGTGTCAGCTTCGAAAGCGACAAGCAGTACATTTATCTTGTAACCACGTCTTGCTCAGGCGGGTAGTTAGTTCACTTGAAGGAAAAAGTAATATGGTGCGCAAAGCATCTACTCATGCTGGCACTAGATCGGTCGAACCCAGCTCTGTGCGGGTAGATGGCTGGCTTCAATGCTGTCCGTCATAACCCACTCAGGCTCTCAGAGCCCGCTTGGGCTCCTCCTTGCCGTCCTTGCCGTCCTTGCCGTCCCCCGGCATCATCCCCTTCGTGGGCTTGGGCGTCGGGTAGTACTTGTCGTCCTTGTCATCCTTGCCATCCTCCGGCTTCGTGGGCTCCGTCGGCTTGTAGGTAGGGTAGTACTTGTCGTCGTTGCCGTTCTTGCCATCCTTACCATCCTTGCCGTCCGCCGGTTTCGTCGGCTTGTAGGTGGGGTAGTACTTGTCGTCCTTGCCGTTCTTGCCATCCTTGCCGTCTGCCGGCTTCGTGGGCTTGGGCGTCAGGTAGTACTTGTCGTCCTTGTCGTCCTTGCGCTCCTCCGCCTTCGTGGGCTCTGTCGGCTTCGTCGGCTTGACCTCTTCCTTTGACTCGTACTTCTTGCATGCG